>VKKT01000371.1:205585-226497 GCA_008038995.1 Haliotis laevigata
TGTATATAAACTCACCATGATGCTCTGGGGTTTTTGGTGTACGTAGCATCAGTGCTTGTTAGTGTACGTCGCAAGTTTGTCTTCTTCAGAAACTTGACACAGCGTTCAACGCAAATACACCACCACTATCCTGAAGACTGATGTAGAGTTGACCTGATATTAATATCATTTATCCCCATGGTACACTGGAAGATGGGTCTATTTTTCACTCCGCAGTTAGTTAAGTGGATATGTGTATCACATGTTAGGCTTTAATGATCATATGAAATGGTATGCAAACATATCGGAATCACGAGTGTCATCACATGCCACGGTGTTCTCGAGATAGCTGAGTCAGCATTTAAGTATAGCTTGTAGAATACGTCTATTTACGGCCAATCTATTTTGCTAGATGAATTATTTACACACTTTGTTCCGCGCTGTACTATTTACACGTATTAAATCGTATTATATTGGAACTGTTTCAGTCCTGATAATGTCTAATGTGACGTTTGCCGAGGCTGATTAGGATCTATATATAGCCTCAAGAATGTTGTTGTGTTATGTGATGTACTTGAATTCAAATATTGACTCGTCACATGAGATCCGCGATCACCAAATATAAGATACATGTATCGATCTCCTCGTTTGCTCTTTCCCCGCAGGATTTCCAGAGATGATTACATTATATGTAGCTCTATATGTTTTAGTGTGTAGTCTTTACGAAGACCATTTTGCAAATAGAAATATAAAAATAGGTCCACTTGAGTTCAATGTTGCATCGTGCCGTTTTCTTGATTAAATATCACTGGTTATTTTCAATAAACATATGTAAGTCCACGAGTACCCGGTATTTAATGGTTAGTTTCACCTCGTAAAACCATTCCTGCCACCCATTTTATACCACATACACTGAAACCTCGATAATATGGACTCCCCTAATTCAGATACCAACCTTCAGAACATATACTTCTGGGACAGATAGCATTTCTCCTAAACGAAATCACACAGAAATAGCAATTCCTTTATCCGGACACTGTATATTCCGGATGGGTTTACGTCAAGATTTCATGGTTTCACTGTACGTATTTTTTAATGATTGTTTTTTTTTACATTTCAGGTTTTACTGGGATCTGTTTATGCTGGTGCTACTTATCGCCAACCTCATCATTTTACCGGTAGCAATATCTTTCTTTAACGACGACCTCAGCACACACTGGATCGTGTTCAATTGTATATCAGATACTGTATTTTTTCTTGACATCATAATCAATTTTAGAACAGGTAAGCAATTCTACATTCAAAGAAACTAGTTTTATGTTTTTTGTTGGAATATGTCTTATATCCCTTAAAATTGCACTAAAGTTATCTTAGTGACTTACCATCACTTCAGTGCTTTGTTAAAGGAGGCCCAGGTTACAATGTTTCATAAATGTACACATCTCGGAACTGAACACAAGTGTACATAATTCTGGAAGCCTACATCACCGTGATGGTGGAAAATAGAAAGAGGCACGGGTATTTCACTTTGCAGAATTGTTTGCCTTTGGCAAGCCAAAGAGTGAATGTGGGTTCGAATCCCGGTTCTCACCGATTATGGTTTATGTATGTCAGCACCATACCCGTGTCCATAGGTTGCTCAAAAATGGTAAACATCTGAGACATATTATGTCATCTCGGGCTTCAGTGAAACTGACACACCGGGATATAACTGGAACACTGTCCACAGCGGCGTTAAACATGAATGACAGAATCCGTAAATATGAAAATTAATAATTTTATATGGAATGTTTGTCTCCAAACTGAAAACTAAATTGCAAATTTCTTATTCGGCTACGAAAGAAAAATCTTCCAGGAAACACCATACAGATATCGCTATTGATCATTAGAAAAGTCACAGTATGTTTACATAGATTTATTTATGTGGGGACTGTTATTGGATTTAACAGTGAGATAGTAAAATGAATATTGCATGATGAACCAAGAACTTCCACTGTCACTGATCCTAAGGGATCCAGACAGTAGAAAATAATACTAACGACCAATAAAACAGTGTCCGTCATACAAGTTAATTTGTTTAGGGCACTTGTATTACTGAACAATGTTCTTCAGTACTAACGCTAGAAGATTTTGGATCATTATACAATATTTGATGTTTGTCCTTTGTTTTGTCGTTGCTAAGCGAAGCTGAATGTTTTAGATTGTTAATGTTCTACCAGGTCACTTTATCAAGGTAAAGCCAATCAGTTGAATTGTATCATTCAATAAGGCCTCTTTTCACCAATGAATAAATAGATATGGAGAGCATTTTTATACTTTCCACATTGCTACTGAGTATTAATTGTTGTGCTGTTAATAATATTATCGGCTAAATTTACTGTTTACTTTTACGGATGATTTCATGTTTGACTCAGTTAGTTCCAAAACAAAGGCAAATTTGCATTTGTACTGTTATTCCGCCGCTAATGTTTACTCCTTGTGCCATGATAACTCAGCAAACCACAATAACCTGACTTTTTCATTCTTTTTCAGGTGTTATTTTGAATGACTTTGCCGATGAAATTATTTTGGATCCAAAACTTATAGCCAAACATTACATGAAGACATGGTTCTTTCTAGATCTCATAAGCTCCATTCCAATGGACTATATTTTTCTTATGTGGGACTCTGAGGCCAATTTCAGTCAGCTCTTCCACGCAGGTACGAAACCTCGCTTGGATGCCCTCCCGTACTGGCAAGGTGATCATTCTCGCATTTTTTGGCTGGAATGTCTGTCAAAATTAATCTGTGGACAACCTCCGTGGCTTTCTCTCTTTCCGCCCACCATCCCTAGGTCACCCTACAGGCAACTGGCCAAGGACCTAACTGGTCACCTCCCCGTTGGCAATTGTCACCGTACCCCTTTACCCTAGTGTTCCACTAGGGTCTTCATGGACACCTGTTAAAATCATAGGAAAAAATAACATACCTAGTCAAATAATGTTTGTATCTTCTGCTGTTTTACTGCTTAGTTTATTTTTTACCACGCTGTTAGGAACTATAAGATGTAATATACAAATTGTGTTCTATTAAGCACATACTTTCATTTGTTTCAATTTATTTTTTCGAACAAATATTTTTGAATATTTTTGAATATTTGTACCATGAAGAAACTAGTGCTTATGTTAAATCAAAGGTACCCGATCCACTACGTGTTTGTAAATGCACCCATCTTGAAAGTCATATTACCATACGTATATATATATTTCTTGTTCTTCTAACGTGGACTTATGAGTTCCCTTTGACATACCATTAGTTTCTTGTACCATCCATGACATATATCGATGTGCCTTCACGTAAGCGTATAGCTATATCTATATATTGCTTTATAATTTATGTTTTTCTAACATTTAGTTTTGCATATTCCTTTATTATTTCATTTTCTTCCGCGTCGAAAAATATCAACTTGCACTTACATAAAACATCACAAGCACGCCATTCTGAAACACAGCGATGTGTTGTATATAAGTAACAACGTTATCCTTGCTATACTCATCATGGCATTGATTACTCCAATGCCATAGAAAGATAGTCACGTGATTGTGCTGATGTCCAAAATGCGGTACATGCGGTACATGCTCCTTACACTGCATGACAATTCCAGTCTCACGATAAATGTATAAGGTTGCTTTTCATCACCTTATATATGAAATGCTTACTTTGCTTTAATATTTCGTTGAAACTACATGTTAGCCATCATTTGTTAACACGATAGTATTCACCAATATAGATAATCACCATGACAACGTATCCATGTTTTGTTCTTTTCTTTGGTCACACACTTTGTGAATATTTTCAACATTTGACCTGAGAGCATTTCCAACGTGTATTGTAATTATCTTTGCTGAAGCATATGGCTTCACTGATTATTGGAGCTACCTAGTTGTAATCACCAGGGAAATGTATATATCAAACACGAGCAACAATAGAACAATAAGTCCATTGGCGGTGAAAGGCAAAGAAGTGGTTAAACTATGCGAAGGGATTACCATGTTTGCAAATCATTCGATACTGATGATCATTAGAGTAATTTTGTTTGTTCACTTCTGTACTTATGCATTTGTTATTTGTCCTACTTTTATTCAACCTTTGTTGGAAGATATATTTTCTTTTATTTATTATCGATTTCTAGTATTTGGGAATACAAAAGACTTGCACATACGTTAACAGCAACGTATCCATTGTATAAATGTAATGGGTATATGAATAGGTAGTCCCACACATGGTTACATTATTTTGTAGGCATGTTAGCATACAATGTCAGTTTGTAGCACAGAATCCAAAGTTCCTTTACTACATTGGAACAACAGTACAGAGGGCATTCAAAGCAATCTTTATAAAGTGGTCATGTCATTTCCACAGACCAAAGACATTGTATTTATACCATTCCAACGAGAACGGACAAAAAGCTTAAACTAAGTAAGTAACAATCATTGAAAGCAACAACGTTTCAATCAGGTGTGACATATTTAACAACAGATTTCTAGATGTGCGCTTCAGAAACCTTCAAATATAAATGAAATCACTGGTACCTTTTCACGATCCATAAATTTATTCAAGATCCGTAAGCGATGTAAGTAAAGCGTTGCGTAATTGTTTTCAAAATAATGGCTATGCTATGATGCTGTGAAAAACACATACGTATGCAACAACTGCTTATTGTGCTAAGCTTAAGCTAATTGTGACGGTCCAGTGACACCATCGTCAGGTGCTATACCCAAGATGAAAGGCTTTTACTTTTTCAGATATACCGTGGCGCACCTTATATCTCGGTAATCCTCTTAAATTTCAAAATTTAGTTTATAGAGCTTTTATTATTATTTTCATCATTTTTATTCATTTTATTTTTGTTGGTAAGCCTTTGACATCATTAACATGCTAGCCCAGCCAGAGATTTGACTATAACACAATAACTGTGTTATTGACAAAATATTCTGGTCCTAAGAATTAGTTCTGTCAGCGTTATTCTGCTACTTACTCCATAACAAATGCTTCACTAATATTAAAGCACAGAGCGTATAGACCACAGATCATATAGACCACAAAACCATATAGGCCTGACCCACAGCCTTTGAGTATAGCACCATAACGAAGAAAGGTGTCATTGGTACGCACTGCCATCCACAGAAAGTATGACACTTCTATGTAGTTAATATGTTGAAGAGTATCATTCTGTTACTTAGAAGTAGCTGTTTTTTCTTCATTCAGTTCACACTGCGTTCAACAGTTAGTTAGATGTAGATAGAGGCAGCGGCCTCAGCATGATGCATCGTACTAAATTATAGCATTACGAATATTTGAAAATTATTATTTATCTCAATCTCTCTGTGGACATTGGTTTATTTTCTTGAATGATGGTTTTAACTTTTGACTATTTTGTAGATTTCAGGTTCTTGTAGAAAGCGAAAGATTGCAAGACCATAAAACCCACTCCTTCATGAGACAGTTCTTGTAATGTTAAACAGAGGGCCATCAACCAGCTGCATGTAACACAACTAATTTGCTTATGCCAAGGGTAACGCGGCTGCTCAAGACGCCATATAAGTTTCCAAGTTCTACGCAATACCATTAGGATGGATATAGATGATAATTCAATGTTTGATACATAGCTTCCAATACTAGATGAGTACGCAGTGGCGTATAGGGAAAAGGTGCGATCATAAACATGCACTTAATTTATTTCAAAATCTATCTCTTTTCACATTTATTTTATTTTATACTTCTAGAACCATTTCTAAAGGTTTCAATATTTGGTAACCCGGGCGTTCGTTTCAGCGGTTGTCCATTTGGAAAGTCAGAATGATGACGCTAATTAATGATTTCTGTTTGGCCCAAGAACGTCTGTGATCTTCAACGAAGGATATTCTGGAGAGAATGATCGCCTTGGAAGGCATTTTAACACCATTCTGCATATACTTAAATCTTTTAAATTTTATCCTTTTTGACGCATTCCTGGAAATGTTTCCCTCACAAGCCTTCTCCACTCACAAACGTAGTGCACTAACGACAACACTTAGATTCATAACTACACACCTCGTTATCATACTGCGCATGCCCTGTTTGCACGCATTTATGGATGTGCTTCTTTACCTTTTATGTTGAGATTTTCCTTCACCTTTCATGCATGCTGCCTAGTATTTGAAATTGTCTCGTGTGTTGTGCCCTTGTAAACTGCTGTGAGTCTTTTGTTACAGTGAACATGTAATATGACCATACGATATATTCTGTAAATATTTTAGATTCTTCCTATAACCAAGCTTCGTATTATGGTGCAACTGATTTACAAATGCAGTGCTGATACAACGCTTGTAGTGTAGAATTCTAAGGATATATCAATGTTTAATTATAACTGTATCATAGTTATGGTTTTACATTATGTACCGTAATGCAGCATATTGAATAAACAAAGTTTTATCGAATTGACCTCGAACACTGCGGGTATGTGATAGACAGTGTTCAAACCAGTAACCGTTTTGCCTTTCAGACTAGATGTTAATGTAGGCGGGTTATCACCGTCATCTCTTTAGTATTCCATCCATCTAGTACCTTTTATACACCCAAAATACATCCAATAGCCTGTGATAGACTACATATGTATATAACACCAGGCAGCAACAGATGCTGTACATATGAACTGTCAGCAAAAGTGATTTCATCAGAAAGAGCTTTTGTTATGCTTTACTAACAAAACGAGCGGGTTTGGTTTGATTCATTTAGACTGGAGCCGTTCTTCAATATAGATATATATATGTATCATATTCACATTGTCACACAATCCTCCAGTTTATGACTATTAATATAACATAAGCTTAAAACTATACTAACACTCTTAGAATCAGCCTTCTTACAATTAACCACCAGAATATTGAATTGTTCAATTTATGAATATGATGTTGTTAAGATATACATGAAAACAAAGATCAAATAAAAATTGTTTGTACATCAGGATAGAGGAAAACACTCCTACCAACTGATTCATTTGCCAGAGTCAATATAACTTGGCAAAGTTAGTGATGTGGATCAGCTATGAGTGCAAATACTATCTGTGTATTGTCAGCTGTTGCAATATACGTCATTTTACAACAATCTGATGCTGATACAAATACTAGAAAGCGTTGTACATGTTTGGAAAATGTCCAGCATCTACTGGTTTCTTAGCAACCACAGCTTGTTGTTTAGTGACGTCATCCTGTTATTTGACGTTATTGAAACGTTCATTACATTTGGGTCAAAATCGATCTAAGCGCTAAGGTGATCTCATCGCAATGATTGTGTCAGAATTAGGATAGTTTGATGTTACGGGGACTTGGTGTTTAAGCAAACACTGTGGCAACAATGTAGTACCTTCAGTCTCAGGATGTTTTTTTTTTATATCACTGCTTTCGGATAATGTTATCAAATATGTGTTTTGAAGAATATTCGATCAACCGTAGTTTCTATCACAAATGTGGACGTATTATTCGTATTGGTTGTGTACTTAGTCGCGGAGCATGCTTGCATTGCCGAAATTGATATCCGTATGTCAGTGTTGTTGGTTACCAGTATTCCATCAGTTGTTCGTATCCTTTGCTGTGCACAAAGTCACAGAACTTAGACTGTTGACTTAAAGGCAGAATACAACGAAGGATCTATACAAATGTTCATTTTTAACGAAGTGTTATGCCAAAGCACCGTTAAAAATGCAATAAGTATTGTCCATGTAGGGGACTGGTCATTTATTATTTTTGGGGATTGAAAGCAGCGAGGAGACAGTTTGGGCGTTGGTCTTAGAACTGTATAATGTTTTGCGGAACCTCCCCACCCTCACCCACCTTTTATTAGTTTCATAACCTCAATGTGTATGTAACATTCCCTTATGACAACACCCCCACCCACCCTCCTAACCCGCACACAAACATGCATACACACAATCAGATACACCCATACACACGACCCATACCTATATAAGATGTACATGAAATATTGAGCAAATTGATATGTCTTGTATTCGTTTCGTAAAGCGTAAATTTCCTTTCATGTCCTCTTGTAGCTTCTGGGGACACCCTTTACCCCATGCCGACCCGGACAACCCTTAATCTCACAAACTTTCAACCCACCTTGTAATAAGTGTCCAGTCCCGAAATGTAAATTGATTGGTCATTTTGGAATATCTGGAAAGAACTAAGAAATATCTGTTACAGTCGTAGATTCTCTAGTAAAAATGCTAGAAGAGTCCTTTGACATAACTATGAAACCTCAGGGTCACTTTCATGATCTTCTCATCTTTCTTTTCACGGGTAAACCCGTTTTAACATAGATGAGAGTTGGTGCATGATAGATATGCAACATTCCTAATCACCAAAATGTGCACTTTCAGGAAGTAATGGCTGCCAAGAGTGACATGTGTGACTTGTAACTCCCAGCACAACGTATGTGTAGAGATACAACAGAGGTGCAACCATGAGTGAAACAAATGCACCCCATACCTCCCCACTACTCCCTGCACGCTGTCTGGAACAACGTCTGGGCTTGTCAGGCATCGGGTTGTCACAAAATACGTATCGCTGCTGGGTTATATTCCCTGGCACAATTTATCAGTTTCTTTGCAGAAAGAAGACCCTGCAAAGAAATTAACAAAAAAATAACTTCATATTTGGTCTGTTTATGGTAAAGCGTTAGAGCAGAAAATAGTTTTGTGACAACATGTTCTGACATGGCCTGAGATGTATGTACAACAACAATATGCTGACCATGATATCGATGACCATGTGGTTGCGTTCGACAAAATTTCAAACTTCACTTCCGGGTACATATGACCCAATTATAACACAACTACGTCAACAGGAAAACGTAAAAATACTAGTAGAAAGAAATACCGGTCTTTCATAAAGTTCAAAATGTTACCTTAAGTGACACAAAGTTTTCATTTTTGCTTCATTTGAAAGTTGCTGAAGATTTCAGGTTGCAAACTTTAATGGAACTATTCACCAATGATTCATCCATCCACGTTGATGTTTCTCCATATTGAAGGCAAGAACTAATTACTGGAAACACCTACGAAAACGTCGGACGCAGCCATTTTGCTCAAATCCACCAATCACTATGGGTTTCTTGAGTTAACCATTTCTGATTCAACAGGAAGAGCCTTGCGAATGCTGAGATTGGCCAAATTGCTGAGCTTGCTTCGGCTGCTTCGGTTATCCAGACTGGTCCGATATGTTCAGCAGTGGGAAGAGGTGGGGGTAATTTAAACTTTGACTGGCAAGTCATCCTTACTCTCTGATAGGAAGGGTATAAGTATAGAAGAACATACATGTACACAGTAGATGTAGACATGGATAGTAGTCTGTCGCTTACAGGCTGACATTCAGACATTGAAAGATGGTTTGTTTGAAGAACAGTATCGGCGATGGAGATGCATCAACCTTATGTCTGCTTTGATGTAACTGATAATGTTATGTGCTAATTACTCAGTTGTTAAATAATAATAATATTAATATATTTTAAATATTTAAGAACATCATAAAAGCTATTGCAATGCTAAGTTAAATGTGATTTTCGTGTACCAAGTAGACGTTTGTATAATATTTTGTCGTAAAGTAATATAATATGCACTAAGCATACGATTTGAATGTGTTATCTTATGACGATAATATGAAATAAATATATATGTATACATCTCAGTAATGGTTAAACAGTATTAATGCGCTATATGCACTGTTTTATGAGGCAAGTAATTATACCCTACCTTCAATGTCGATGTAAGGAGCTTACTCTTTCAGTCTTTCTCTTTGAATGTCTCTTTACTATCTTTGTAATTTTCTTTGAATGCTAAACAGCTTATAAAAAGAACACAACCTACAAAGGGAACCTCTTTCTCTATCTGATGTCAGCTTAGCATCCAATTAATTGCAACTCAGGCTAGTTAGATCTTTTTTTGTTTCTTCACTTGTTTAATCAAAGTTTTTTGCAAAGTATAGAATTTCTGTAATAGTTCTTTATATCTAACCTCATTTGATGTTTAGTTTTATGATGTATTCGCCAGTTCACTAGCGCAATCAAATTCATTTCTGCTTTCAAGCACGCTTTTTATTGCATCGGAATGCCGATTTTCGTCTCGTGAAGGACCACAAACTGACTCATAATTTCCTTATCTCAGTTTTTAGCAATTGCTGGCAAATTTATGCGAATCTTCAACCTCATCTGCCTGATGTTCCTCTTGGGCCATTGGAATGGTTGCCTCCAGTTTCTTATACCAATGCTGCAGGACTTCCCAAAGGATTGCTGGGTAGCCATAGAGGAACTTCAAGTAGGCTAATTGAAGCGTAAAGACTTAAACATAACTCAACCGTATTTATGTAGCCAAGAACTGAAACTCATGTTCCATATTTGATTAAATTATTTAACAGTTCAAAGGCAACAGATCAATTTGATGCTTTGGTCTACACTGGGCGTCACTCTCCCTATTTTATAGTTCGTTATATCGACGTAACTTGAAGTGTTTCCAGTCATAAACCATGATGTGTACATTAACCTCCTCCATCTCGAAAGTATCACATAGCGTTGCTATGAACCAGATTAACCTATTTAAAAAATAATACACTTCGTATCTACAACTTGCCTATCTAGAAATACGGGATTTAAGTTTACCATGTGTCAAACATTTGTTTGTAGCTATCTGGAACATGTACTATTAGTTTTTGGATAAAGGGTTTTACAGCCGTTCTACTCTCATCTCTTTGTCTGTCGACATATTTACCTGACCATGTACCATGCATGTTTACATACAAATCTCTGCCTCTACTTCGTCATTTACCTTCGGAATATAGGCATTTTAGTTTAATTCAAAAGTAGCTATCTTCTTCATCCAGTGTTTTCATTTCAGGATGCTCACTGGGCTGAACAATATACATGGGCGTTATTCAAAGCGTTATCTCATATGCTATGCATAGGGTATGGGCGTTTCCCTCCACAAAATATGTCGGACACGTGGTTGACCATTTTGAGCATGCTGAGTGGCGCCACCTGCTATGCACTCTTCCTTGCTCATACCACTACTCTCATCCAGTCATTTGACACCTCTAGAAGACTTTATAATGAAAAGGTAAGTATTAAGTACAAGTGTTTAACAACGTATTTAGAACAAGCCTTGTTTTTCAACCTTGTAATCAACACATCACCAAGATCTGGTGTGTGTCAAACCATCTAGTCATCACTACTGCGTGATATCTCAATGGATTAATCTTGTATCTAGTGAGAGCCAAATGAAAATACTTTTATGTCATTGACTGAAATCATGGTTGATATGTCATTTCTTTTGTGCATAATAACCGATAGTTGTGCTCGTTAAAATGTATGTTAAAAATGGCCAGTGCATTCCAGGATCAACATTAACGACAAAAGCGTAATGTCATCATACTAGATTCAGGAAGCATATTGTAAATGTTTATAGATAAATATATATATGCAGTGTTAAAGGACGTGGAGCTTTAATATTTGAATTAGTATCCATTGACGTGGAAGTTTATATTTGATGTGTTAGCATAAAAAGGAATCATTGTATTCTCTTTTTTCTTTCTTTTTTTTTGTTTGTTTTTTGTTTGCTATGCATTACTGTTTTCGGTATTCCTGAAAAGCATGCAACTGAAAAACCAATCTTTTACACCTTAATGTAGTTATATCATGTTTGTGCTTTCAGTTCAAACAAGTTGAAGAGTACATGATATATCGTAAATTACCTCGAAACCTTCGCCAGAGGATTACAGATTACTATGAACATCGATATCAGGGAAAGATGTTCGACGAAGAGACGATATTAGGGGAGCTTAACGAGTGTCTGAAACATGTAAGTAGATGGTTCTTCACATATTTGGTATGGTGATCTACCTTCAGTTGTTGGCGATCTATAGCCCAATTTTACATTGTATTTTCCAGAAATAATTTACTACTTTTAAAGATATATGCTAGCTAGTTTGAACTCAATCTGTGATAATCTAGTGGTTTTACTGTCCTTCGTTGACAGGGTATTATATATTATATGTATGTATTATAAATTTAGAACTAGTTTTAGTAACGATATGGCTGAAATATTGCCGATGTGACTTTAAATCTTAACTCACTCACTCTTCACATATTTAGTGAAAAATAGCTGGCTTGTCCACGTAACACCACGATAACGTCAGCAGCGTTAGATATTTAGTGAAAACTGCTGGCTTGTCCACGTAACACCACGATAACGTCAACAGCGTGAGATATTTAGTGAAACCTGCTGGCTTGTCCATGTAGCAACACGATAACGTCAACAGCGTTAGATATTTAGTGAAAACTGCTGGCTTGTCCACGTAGCACCACGATAACGTCAGCAGCGTTAGATATTTAGCTGACGGTGAGGTGAGGAAATGTTTGATGCTTTGATGTTTGATTCAAATAAATATGTAATTATACATTTACCGATACATCCGTGACGAGGCATCCTTAATAATGGGCATATGGTTCTATAATATTGGGCATATGTTTCTGTGTCTTTCTTGATTTATGAGCAAGATAGCCACTCACAGTGTATCACCAGTGGGAATGGTGATGTATTGCAATACAATGTTGTTACAAAAGTTGTGAAATAATCTGTAGGGACATTCATATTTTGTATCACTGATTTTGATATAACATCAACATGAATGTAAACGCGGTAGGATAAATGGGAATTGGCATCGTCGGGAACGTCCCCATAAAAAACACAGATGTAAACTTTTAAAACCCATATGGAAACATGTGTATAATAATAGGCGTTAACGATGTAACGATGTCACTTGTGGTGATGAAACTTAAAAAAAAGACCATAATTAAAACCAGGGAACTAAATACGTCACTAAAATTACCGATCAGTGGTTTTCACAACAGAAGACGAAACCAATACAAATATACACGACCGTTTTTCAAGTCTTCCTAATTAGCATTCTAACGAAATGAGCTCCTCCGTCTCTAAGCTCTCCCTTGCCACGTTGTTATCTTGGGTGTTAGTAATGGATGTATTTAAGACATTGCTCACGTTCTTACAACGTGTTCTCATTTAAATCACGTTAAATGTGAATCATGTGTCGGCGACAGGTGAATATACAAACTTGATGCAGTTCTAACATTAGTTTAGACTATGGCCTTCGGCAGACCACCCTTAAGCTCGACGAACGCCATTTCTATACCGAACCTGTCGTGTTTGGCGAAATTGGCTTGTTTCTTTATTGACACTGGTGCTGTCTTAAAGGCTGAGGAAGTAGATAAAATCTGACACCTTAATCTAGATAGACTTTTATTGTCATTCAGGAATCAAATATTTACACAATTGCCTGTTCCAGTTTTGGCCAGCTTGCCACATGGCGGGACTCTTGTACAGTTGGCATCCGTTTGTATTTTCATTTTTATACAGAATTTGATTGCGTGATATGGTTTGGTTACGACAAACTGAGTATTGAAGCTCCGTGATTAAACTTTGCTTCTTGGTACTTCCTGTAGCAGTATGACGCATGGAGGGTTGAAAACTTCAAGAACACACGTTTGAATTAAGTCTGGAGTCTTGTAGACAGCTAATGTTAATATGTACATGTACACAATCAGATGAGGCCTGTCGTTCTGCGCTACCGCCACTATACCGAGCGCTCATATGTGTTTGTCAATTCATGGTCAGCTACTAGATTCCTATAGCCGTACACTCTGTATGACTGTACTCGTCTTCCAGGAAGTACTTTTCAGATGCATTTAATCGTATGTCTAATGTACGGCTCCAATCGTAGCACCCCTCCTTCAGCATCTAGCTAGTACTGCTATGCAGTGTCAGTAACACGTTTTCGTGCAAACTGAAGCAATGTAAAATTATTGTCCTCCTGAGAGGGCGCGTAAGTCCCAAAACAATTGACGTAAATTTTAACATACTACTATTTTTAACTGTAGTATACATATTAGTTTGATTTATGGCTAGATTGCCCAAAACTGCTAACATTTGAAAGGATGGTGTAAATCCAGCTAGGGTCCATGCAGGAAGCAAATGTACTGTAAGTCCCCATGGTCCTTAGTATGGTGATCTACATTCAGTTGTTGGCAGTCTATAACCCGTTTGAATGTTGTATTGTCATCTATAGTCGAAATGATTGAGATTTAATTACAAGTTTTAAATTTATTTCTGTCAAAATCTCTTTGTTTTAATGTCCTTCGTTGACAGGTTTTTATAATTTACCTTTGATTATTATGCTGAAATACTGCCAATGTGACTTAGAATCGTAACCCACTCTCACTCGCGCATGCAAATTATGGGATAATGCAGGACAAGTTTACCCTTATCGTCAACATCTGGTGTCCGTGACTATAAGTGATCAACATATATTAAGTTCACCGCTATTTTGACTGTCAAGCCCAGTGAAATCTGTATATGGGTAAATAATCGAGACTGGTTATTCTCCAATCATTATATGCTCGAATGTATGTCAAATGTACCTCTTCACTGATCCAAAAATAGCACCCCACGTTCAACATCAAAGACCACCATAAATACTTTAATTGTTCGTGCAGTGTACATTGGTCTAAATGAGGCTACGAAATTGTTTTAGGCAATGTCTTGCAATTGTTCGAAAGATGGAAATACCCTACACCCCAATTCAATGCTTAAAATGTTTCTGTATTAACTTGTCACGTATGACATTACTATAATGTAAATAGGAATCAGCATATGCTGCCATAACAAAATGTGTTCTTTCTTCAAAGATGTTAATGACCTAGGAATCGTATTTGCCACACACATTTTCAGTGGGTTAAGAACATCGCAATGATGTCCATATAGCAATGGTATTATTAAAAAAAACCTTTCTTAACATGTCGATCTAATATACCTTTGAATTCCTTCAAAGCGATTGTATTAACACATCCTTTACACAAATGCACCGTTTCAAAGTTGTCCCTATTCCCATACCTTGGTATGCTCCAGCGTCATGTTATGAATGGATTTCAAAGGGCACTAGTGACCCTCTAATGATGGGCTTTTATTCCTGATTCGTCTGATTGTCATTCCTGGTTTGTCAGCACCGTGTGGTGTACCATGTTGTTGAGGTCCAGGGCCTGCATCAGTTTGGTCTTCCCTTCGTCGCTGAGCTGCTATGACATGATATGGTTAAAACACTGTTTAGAGCAACGTGAAACCCAACTCACTCATTGTGATTTATTTCCAGGAGGTAATCAACCACAACTGCCGGGCCCTCGTAGCATCTGTTCCGTTCTTCACGAACGCTGACCCCTCCTTCGTCTCAGAGGTGGTTAGCAAACTAAAGTTCGAAGTCTTTCAGCCTGGCGACCTGGTGATAAAGGAGGGCACTATTGGAACCAAGATGTTCTTCATTCAAGAGGGCATTGTGGACATCATAACGTCAGACAAGGAGGTCGCCACTAGTCTTTCAGATGGGTCTTACTTCGGAGGTAGATGATTTTCTCCTCGGGGTTATCACTGTGGGATCACTCACCAGGGTGCCGAAAAGGGGCCCTAATCCATAGCACTAACATTATTCCTCAATATGTTATCATCATCATCGTCATAAAAACTACATGATTACGTTCATGTACGCTTGAAAAACTAGAGGCGCGCTGTACTGGATGGGATAGGATTATATTTGTTTTAACAAACACACTGATAAAATGTTAAAACCGTTCTACGTCCCTTAGATGAACAAATGATAATTATCTAATGTTGTTTGTAAATTTGAAGGTTGTCTTATTTATATGGGACTCCACACAAGGGATTCCGGTCGCTTTAGATAATACATACTTCATTAATAAACCGTTGATGCAATGTCTAGCTGCTCTCCACAAGAGACTAAGAAATTACTATTATGCATATCATCACGATGTTTTCTTCATCCTTCTTACGTCACTTTTACAGCATGACATTTGATCAGCATGGAGTTTCTTATTGCACGTTATTTTAAAAATAACTCATGTGGTGGTAACACTTCATTCTCATTCTTTGCATGGATGTAAGTTTTTGAAATATTTTCATCTTTGTCCATTTTTCCCTATCTATGAACTTGGTTCATGGGCATGTTTTTAATGGCTACTGTTAAACTATCAATTTTCGCATCAGGTCTTTACATATTGATCTCACATATTCCCAATTTTGCTCTAAAAAGGTTTTTAATTGGGACGTGTTAGCAGATATGTTATTCAATGACCAATCTTTGGTATTAAATATGAATCCACAAGCACCAATTAGTAATAGTGCATCATGATAATTTATAGACAAAATTTGAGACCAGAATTACAAGTAAAGAGACGTTTTCTACCATATCCAGATTCTTAATCATACGATTAAGTCAAGTTTCCAGTTCCTTCTTTTTGTTATTTTCAGAAATTTGTCTGTTGACAAATGCACGACGCGTTGCCAGTGTTCGAGCGGAGACATATGTGAACCTCTACTCTCTGGCCGTTGAGCATTTCAACGACGTGTTGGATCGATATCCATTGATGAGGAGAACGATGGAGAGTGTTGCGGCAGAGAGACTATCCAAAATTGGTAAGAACCCGAGCTTGGTGAGCAGCCGAGCAGACCTTGAGGAGGACCAGAAGCTTGTGAACGAGATAGTGATGGAATCCACCCCCATCCCTACCAGCGCCAGTGAGAACGAAGATGGAGACTCCGATGATAGCTCCGATGGTAGTAAACCTAAGAAAAAATTCAAATTTGATTTTTCTGCCAGGTTGCAAAGGATTACTGAGGAGAAAAGAAGCAAGTCGCGGGAAAATTTGAAGGATAAGGATCTGATAGATTTTACAGATGGAAAATCTCATAAGTTTGGGAAGCTGCCAAAGGTTCCTTCAGGACCTAATCTATTTGGACTTCGAGTTCCTTCTCTTCCTGAAAGAAAGAGATCGGGAAGTGTAGGAGATGCTTATTCCATGACCGGGACCCCGGAAAGGATTGAGGAAGAAAAGGAAGAAAAGGACAAAGACATTGAGAAGAGAAGGGGTAGTTTTCTTGGTAACAAATTTTTAAGAGCGTTTGAAACGAAAGAAAGCAAACCCAAGAAGTTAAAAGACACAGGTAAAACTCCCAGTCTAGATGAGGCTGTTGCTCTAGTCACAGACCCAAAGGGCACTGCTGCCAAGCAGTTCCTCGCTGTACCTCCCGATCCTTCCAAGGAACATTCTAAAGATTCAAAAGATAGGACTAAATCGGAAGAGACCAAAGTAAAATCTGATGAAAGGCCAGAGCCGTCCCATACAACTACAACTACGACTGTTACTGTTCAGCCAACTCCTATTCTGAAAATCCCTAAGGATGATCCTTCTGTAAAAAAGAGCATAGTAAGTGTCAGCCCTTCTGTTCCCTCTAGTAAAGACAGCAAGTCACAAAAGGACGAGTCCATACAGCCCAAATGGGCAGGGGGACAGCCAGTAACAATCAGAAAAGAAGTCATTATTGAGGAAAAACCTCAGGAGAAACCGCCAAAATCAGGTGATAATGCATGAATTATCTGAATGTGTTATTCAACATGTTACGTTGTGATACCGCTGAATGGCGTTCCTGTTTAGGATGTGCAATGACCTTGACTTTGACCCACCTCGAGTACAAGTAGCGGGCCAGTGAGAAAGAAGTGACTTTGAATGATTGTGTGATCATTTTACTGAAGACAATTATATGTATCAACTGTACATAGATACACCAAATGGCGTGAAGTCGTGGATATATTGAGTGTCTTTTATAGTAACACTACACTGATGCGATAGTAGGACACTGTAAAACAAGACTCTGTGACAATCACGTAATGTTTTCTACATTTACCTAGACATTAGGTTGATATCTTCTGTGCTGGTCACGTGGCTGCCTCGTGAGTGACACGTGACAGTGACGGCAGATCAAATCTTGATAACTGCGCATAAAGGCCATTCCTTTCATGAGCTGCCATGGACATCGACCTAGAAAATCATCTGCACACATGCCTTTGCCATATTTGACCGCGGTCATCATTCCTCAAATGTGAAGGGTTACTTCCCCTTAGTACTCGATATAGGCGTAGAGTGATGCTCTGTCTGTCATTTCTGTCCATATGTCGTTACTGTTCTCACACATATCTGCCTTAATTTTACAGCGATGTATGACTTTGATGAAAGGTTAACATAGACTTTTGTATAATCTTTTTTCAATGCATTTTGAAAGATATATCCAGATTTATTTTCAAGTTGTAATGATTAAATCCGTTTATGAAATTGTTTTAACAGTATGACCTTCACAGGCATAAACTGACATAATGTTTTGTTTCAGGACCAAGTCAACCGTTCTGTATTCCACTCTGTGACAGAACTGTAATCAAAATTTCATTGCAATGTATTTTTATGTTATTTCAGGTATTGCATTAGCTACTGCCCTCTCGTAAATGCAAACATATTCAAATTCATACACAGTGAAGCTATTATTTCATCCTGCTACTATGTGAGATCAATTACAAAAGTTATTGTTTTATTTAAAACAGTAGTCGTATATTACATATCACTTCAAATCCAAATAATATTATTTGTAAAGAATTAGTTCATGTTATATGGAATATATTGTTATATATAAAGCCTGCTACCTCTAGGTATTCCTTCATTACCAAAACTCGAGAGCAAAAGAAACGTTATTTTCAGCAGAGTTAGTGTTATTGTGTAAAAGATGAACTGTTCATAGCGCTGAAAGAATACTTCCAGGTGGTTCTATATTTTGCAAAATAATTCTATTTCAACATTTTCAAATAAAAGGAAATCGCATAATACGCAATTGCTGAATGGTATCTTAGACATCTTATCTTTCTTTAAAAATTCCCAATAATATTGCCTTTTCAACAAAAATTCAACACATATAAATATATTTCAAGCATGGTTGTGGTCATATGTTTGAAAATGCCTCTCTTAGCCCAGTTTTCATTTTACAGACTGTTGCAAGAATGAGTGATCAAATTTATCAACCGTTCTGTCAGTTTTAAATTACATAAAAATACAAACTCTGTGCACATTCTATTGCCCTTCGGTTTACTATTTGCAGTTTCAATTTTGTTTGGTATCCGTCCAACTGATGCCGTGTTCATTCCCTACCCTTACAAACAGTAAGGAGAGATGCAACATGCAGCTAACCATCAAGAGCTCCAGTAGTTAATGCCGAGAGTGTCAGCAACATAACAAAGATTGTATGCCAATTCTGTAGTTCAAAGGTCGCCTTAAGATCTGTGTGGTCTGTTTTTGCTGTTTCAGATAACGTAAGGGTTTTTTAAAGTGAAATAATTAAGATTTGTGTTTCATAATACAACAACTTGTTTGTTGTTTAGTAGATGGAGACGTATGCTCCTTTTTCATAACGATAAACGGTCAGCCAGTTTACAAAATAGTGATAACTAACAGAAGGAATTTAAAGGGTATTTACATTAAAATGTTTCTAGTTTGATTATTCCAGACATATTGATGAGATATTAGGTGGAATTGAATATTAAACAAATGTAATCGAAAAGGACCTTTAGTTAAGCTGACGGAAGGAAGTAAATTATAAGCAGATAAGGTAAGGCCATGAATTGTTTCATGTTATAATGACTATCGTTGTCGTTGAAACAACATCTCGCGGGAACGGTGTGGCTTAAGTCAATCAATAACATTTTACGTTCATTTGTCTGTTGGAAAACCTGGTTTCAATTTGAGCTGCATAATGCGAGGGTTACCTGACCTTGAGTTTAGTACGCTGTGATGTTTGATATCCAATCTAAATTGGTTGTTCCACCTTCTAAAAACACATATCCTTTAACTTGTTTTAATATTAAGACCTTAGTTGCTAGAATGTCAAACACGCATACAGCAGATCTGCTACCAAGAAACCCTGTGAGGAAATTATTTTAGAAATATCATATGTAAGTATCATATATATACGAGACAACTCGAAATATTAGACTGATTTCTCTCGTGTGTTAAAGCTGTATATTATTTGATTGTCGTTGTCCATCAACACGCGTTACATGGACGATGTTTATGACGAATGATACCAATACACCTCAAACATGTAACACCACGAATGACTTTGTTTAATATTATTTCTGAAGAAGATCTTTATGCGACTGTTAATTTACTGTTTCATTAAGCATTATTTATGTTTACCGATGCGGGTTATTACCGGTAATGTCACTGTCAGCTTTAGATGTGATCTGTAAAGCACAACAATGACCGTATCCTTTCAACGTCACTTACTGTAGGCTGAGTTAAGGGCTATGTGACAATTAGCAATAGAGCTACACTGCACTGAGAGACGGAATGGAAGTTGAATATAATATATGTAATGCATTACTATAATATCGAGTTGCACGTTTCAGTCAGTTATAATTGGAAGTCTCTTATATATGCATAGAGGTCATGATTCTTATGTGACATCCTACTTTTGAACCAGCGTTCAGATTTGTGTGCCATCATTTACGTTATCATCTTTGAATGGCATTTAGAAGTGGTATTCATTAAGGGGGAATCTTCAGCCAGCTTCAGTATTAGAGGGTGATACATGACTATCAGTATACTCCGAAACGTCGTGTTCCTGACAATACAGAAGTTGACATCCGTAATGTTCCCTTTAATAAAATGTACATTGTTTTCACGCTAAATACTGCGTTCCTTAAACCCTCTGTTCAAATAACCTTTCGATAGTGTACCTATACTATAACGAAATTCATAACCTGTGCATAGTCAAAGGGTAAAGAAGCACCATTGCACAGGGTCTTTTATCCTAAAAGTTCCTTATCTGGTAGCGGTTTGCAATATGTTGCATTTCGTCAATTTGTAAACGTGTCGATCTGTTATACATGTACGCTCAACAAGATGAAAATAGGTATAGTATGACCAGAAATTATTGAGAATTTTAGGAATATGTTTAATTGGATTTC
>VKKT01000372.1:0-14430 GCA_008038995.1 Haliotis laevigata
TGTTATCAGACATCTATTTCTGTTTATATAACTGTGTATTGTAACTTTGCGAACTAAAAGTAAAACGTGGTTCTTTTTCAAGAAAAAAATAAATTAAAATGGTTAATGTTCTGTTTTCGTTTTCCTGTTGGCTATATCACACCGGAAATACAAAACTATAAGACACATGTTTATTAAACTCCGCGGAAACTTCCGATGGATAATGTTGATATCACCAGCAATCACGCTCTTTAAGGTTATCCGAACGCATAAATAAGGGCGAGTCCATGTATGTCGGCATGACGTCTTTTATATGACTTTGATTCACGGGACGTGATGAAAAGCAATCTTATGAATTTCAACATTCAACTACAGCAACGCCTTTCAAGATATGTGCACTGAAATATGTACTTGTGAAGCTAACGACTCATGATATACTGAGTGGTTAAATCGGCATTTATTACAAACCCATTTCTGTGAATCTATGAGCAACGGCTCTAATGCACACATTAAAATTGATTGTTTAATGATGTTACATGCAAGATGCCACTTGCAGAGTATTGAAAATGATGTATTTACAGTGATAGCCGAAACATGGAATTCGATTGCTTTACCTGCATTGACAAATAGTCCAATTGGTTGAATCAAGTAGCTGAAAGGGGTTTAACTATTGAAGTAAAATCCCTGGGGATATAACAGTAGTTCTTTTAAACGCCACGGAAGCAGAGAGGTGATCGGTAAATACATCATATCGCGATGCTTTCTATCCGCGTTTCCATACCCAATTACGCGATATACACATGCATAAAACGCTATTCATTTCTGGGAAATTGTATTTGCACTAACTGACGTCCACGTAACAGCAGTTAAAAGCTTGCAGCTTGTAATTTACACTGCACTTAATGAAACGGGTTTCTTCGGATCCTGAATTTAAAGTACCACACCAGAAACCATTAATTTGGACGGGAAACCTAGGCTGCTCATCTGTTGCCTGAATGCGGTGCCTGGGTAGTCATCATGTTCAGCCTGGTCGATGGGTTACTTGACTTTTAATGGGATCTGGCAGGTTAGAAACGGAATGACTTTGATAAGGAACAATGACGTTGTTGTGCTATAGATATACAGTGCAAGTACCTTCGTCGATCATGGACATTAATCATTGAGACACAAACAAGGAGGATTATAGGGTGGATGGAAATACATATACATTTGCAGGGTAGATACCATTGTCATTCAACAGCAACGGGGTAACGACCATTTCAATGTAATCTGGAATATTAATTTCAAATGTATTCTTAAATTCAAATTCAGTACATTTCGATATTGTTGGCTGTCACATCATTGGGAAATGGATTGCTTTTAATATTTTTACTGTTACTAGATAGCTTTTAGCCTTACCGTCACGTGAATGGTCAACTGGATAGTTACATTATGTTAAAGGGGCACTCCACTCGTGCAAAATGGCAGTCACGGGACATTTTACTCACATTGAAACGTCAAACCGAATCGGTAATCTATACTTCACTGTTTAAGTTTAAATTCTAAATCATATCACACAAAAGACTTATGTACCCATATGACACACGATTAGTCCAATATTAGAATTGGGTTCCTCATCGTTTAGCTTAATACACTTTGATGTAAGTCATCTCTATATGGTGGAACTAGATGAATTATTGATTGTCGTGTAGAGGTCGTTAACCAATATGTCCATATTATCTCAAAAATCAACTGCGAAGAATGACAAACGGAAGAATGACCATTTCGAGCAAGTGTTATTGAAAAGATCGTTCTGCCTGCTGTGTTCTAATAACTTGCTTCTGTAATATCAGACACGCAATTATCCAAGTCATTTACACTTAACGTATGCTTAGTGTAAATGTTGTAAATGCTTGGCTGAAATTAAAGATTCCTAATGAATTATTCCACACATTAGCTTTTCCGAATAACCACCTCTATATTTTCGAAACTGTTTGAACTCGTTTACAACGAACACTGTTGATCAAAGTAGAGGCCATTTGCGATGTTTTAACGCCTCGCGTCACTTCATAAGAGAATCCACATGCTCCCTCCCGAGATTCCAGCTCATTAATTCCTGGCCCATCAATAAGGCACGCAAGCATGACCAGTGGGAGATGACCCTGGGTCAGATTTACCGAAAATCTGATGAAGTTGCTGTACATGGGATAGATTGCTCAGTTGCCTAAACCACAGTACCATGTTCTAATCCAAATCATCAATCTCTAGAGGGGGTGTATTGAGAGATCAGGTTTTGTGGTCATGAGATTGGACGAACAGTCTTTTCCTATAAGTTGATTACTTGACAGAGCTTGTAGTTGGTAAAGTGGCAATGTGAGAGGGATCGGCCTGAGTAATGACCTCGTTACTACAACTAATTGATAGACTCATATTCAAGTGGACGCTAAATACTAAACCTTGCCGTTTCCCAAAGACTTGTACCAACGTACTGCTTGGAGTGGACTTGCATTGTACCTCAGCATTGATCGTATAGGGAAATGGATGTGAAATAAAAAGAAAAGTCTCAGCGGATATAATCAGTGAAGTAAACATTGTATATACTTCCAGGCACGTGTCTTTATCTATGTTTAGTGAAGGACTTCAAACAGAAATGTTATGAATATAAGGTCTATAGTCCTTGTTTTTACAGAAGGAAGTTTCTTTATCTCGTGAAAAGTTGAAGTCTCGTCTTTAACGAGAGTTTGATCCTAAACACAACGGGTCAAGAAGATGCATTCAGACATATGACCAAGAGCTAAAACAACTGGGTAATTGTTTGCAATTTTAGGGTGAGCATTCATGTTAACCGACCAACTTGATATTTTTTTATACTGATTGAGTGTATGCCTAATCGATGGAAAAGTGCAGCACATATTTTGTATAAAACACAGAACAGGAAGAAAAACAACTTTCTATAACTTTCAGGGTTGATAATTGTAGATATTTATTAACAATATATTTTGGAATCTGTGATTATGTAAATCCTTGAGGATAGAAACCGGAAACACATCGGACACCCAAACGAGGCTCTCGTCTAGCACCTAATCACCTCTACGCTGAAACTCGGGAAATAACGTCAAATCACGCGTGATTTACTCTCGAGGGCATATTAGACTTATCAGACATGTGGCCACGTGGTTCCGAGGTTAATGAATGCTACAGTCGGGATGAAGGTCTTCTGGCAAGACTAAGTCTTTTCTAGTTTACTTGCAGCTATTTACGAGTTGGTAGGTATGTAGAAACGTGTAGGCTCAACGAAATGAGGTTAGGGTTCACCGAGAGTGTTTGTGTGGTTTTGTCTGGAGCAGCAAGACTTCAATGACTTGTTTGTACTAATTCAGTTTATTGATGGTACTAAACTAATAATAAAGTGACAAAACCCTTAATATATAATACTTGTATAACCGACTTTGTTCTTTGTAAATAAGAAGTCTACATTTCTTATGTTAAAGAAAGCGAACAATGGGCGCTGTTTTAACAGAAATTCCTTATGATTATATGAGGGTTTGCCGCTTTCATTCACAATTTTTTTAAAAACTGATAAGGATTCTTCTTGGTTATGTTTGTCAGAACAATACAAGTGCTCGTGTGTTTCTCCTGAGATGTAAAAATATAACATCTACCGCTGGCAACACTGTAAAATCCGCGTGGGAATCCCACACTGCACAGTAAACGTTGGTTGATAGAACATCGAAGAATGTCAGTATAAAACAGCTGATATAACTGCAATTGACATGCAGTTTCTTCACAGTTATCTTGGTGTAGCTGTCGCGGTTTCATTAAAGACATTGTTGTAATACGAATTTTCTATTTCTTGTCTGCAAAATGACACCATCGGGATCTATTCCTATTTACCACCTTTAGAGCGGCTAGGGTTCGCTTTCTTTGTTGACATACAAGTCAACCTCTATTGTATATACAAATGGCTGCATCAATGAAGAGTAGTGTTTTTATTCATTGCTCAAAACACACGTTGCAATAAACCATGTGCTCGTCGGTTTTTTTAATGTGATGGATGTTTTAGGCTTTATTCATTTCGGGATCTCCACCCGCAGTAAGCCGAGATGCCGTGATATAACTGTAATACAGCGGATTGAATCCCTGCACACAATCACTCACTCATTACAATAAACATACAATCAGTCTTTGTCCCCGTCTGTCCATACCCCATATACCACGTAGCCTTGGGCAGACCACGATCTAATTACCACCACGATCAACCTTTTTCTAAAAAACGAAATGTCAGCGTATGATTGGAGGCGATGATTGTGCTATTGCTTTCTAACCAAACAACATCAAAGGATGTGTTTTACGTTAATGCTTTTAGAATCATTTCCAGTAAAGACATCTCTGTTTATACCGATTTCATAACATTACTCAAATCGACCATTGGCGTCCCTATACAACATTATAATACCAATGGTCGTTCTAGATGTCTTTGAAAACAACATCTGTTCACTGATATCAACATCAGTAAACGCAATATTTAACGAGGCGAGACGAACTTGTCACGGGTCAAATGGTAAGATGTGAAGATGGAAAATGAGCTACGTTACACACAGAGACACAGGGGGCAATTGAAATGACTGAGGAGCCAGGAAACATGGAAATTATTGAGGTTTATGAGAACAGAAACCGACCATTCAAATTTTATGTTTTACAAATGAAGTCCAGATTCCGATCTGAACAGTTTCCCGAGCATGATGATAAAATGTAAAGGAGAGAGGCATTTATAGTTCAGAGAAGTGACATTTAAGGGCTTCCTTTGATCAGGTTTAAATAATGAACATGTGTACACTACTGTAAATACAGAATATTGATTATCATAACCAACGACGGAGGAGAAACAAAAGAGAGCGCTGCTGCCTCAGGATATTGTGGTAGGTCTGTATATTGACATTGTTCTGCGGTTGATCTGAGGTTGTTCTAAAACAACATCACGGTAACAAATCTGTCTGGTTCGAAGATGGCTAACAACAGTTGTAGAAGATATTAATTTACACAGTAAGACTATCAATCATGTTACCTTCATCTAAAACTTAAGTTCACTGAGGTGGAAGGACATTATCCAGGTATCCAAAGAAAATATTAAGGTATTTATGTACCAGGCTATGCGTGGATGTCTGTCAAAACGTATTGAATATTGACATGATAATGGTCTTTTAACGTAATCCTTATTAAATGTCCATTGAACGATTCCGAATTTGATAGTTAATCATACGTTTATGAATAATTATCAAATAGTGATTATACTAGGTAATCGCGAATAGGTGAACATGTCCTGCTTCCAAAGCACTTACAGAGACAAGTTAAATATTCACCAAGAGAAACACGGAAACATTCTTAAAATGGGAATTGAATCGGACATCGTTTTGGTAACTAAGTCAACATATACTGAGATTTCATCTACATATCTACTACAACACCTTTTAAATTTATCATTACCACAAAACAATAAAATAAAAAAAATAAAAAAATGGGCAGGTGTCATATGAAGCTCTTAGAAATCGTCATTGAAAGATCATGATGAAGTGTTCTTCGAAAGTTGTGAAATGTGGAAACCAAAGGCCTGAGTTTTAAAATACTGCTCAATACAAAAAGAAGGTTCAGTTATCCCTCTTCTCGTAGCGTCTTGTGACACAAGTGTCATTCATACAAATTAGAACAATCAAACATGAATGTCATGTAATATAAGCTTCGTTATCAGTATCGATCGTGGAGAAAAGAGTGCGATATGCAGAGATGATACACTGCACGTTATAATCTATACTATGAAGACTTTACACTGTGATCTATGTGTCACATCTACCTACTATGACCGCCGTCGTGGAGTAGTAGGCAGAGCAGTGGTCGTCAATGGCCATATCGTTCAAGAAGACCCTTTAAGATGCTTGAATTTTGCATTAAGGGGAGTCAGTCAGCAGTCACAGTTACATTCACAGTTACAAAGTGTGTCTGTGTTGGGTATCCACTCCACATGGTATCGCAGTGGACCATAAAGCCTCTTTGGCAAGTCAGAAGGACAAGCAGGGACAGGGACACATTCAAGGACACATGTGCCTCGCTTTAAAAGTAATATTTTTTAGGCGAAGCCTAACTCCATTCTTATTTCTGAAGAGAATGAGTTATCTGAATTGTGGAGCAACTAATTCGTTGTTAATTGTATTATTCATACTCAAACAAGGAACCACAGTTTTCAGCTGTCAAAACAATCCTTTGTGCAACACGGAAAGGTGCAACCCGATATTGAATTTTACTTATCAAATTTATTGTAATTGATTTAAGATATTCTAAAGAAACATATTTCAGTCTTCTCCATATTTATGTCTGTGTGTTTTTTTCTGTTTAACGTTACGGTTTGAAATGATGTCATGTTTCAATGCCCAGATTTATGTCTATAAATTATTTATAAATGAAGCCACTTTGATTTTCGTTTATTTCAATTCAATATTAAAAACAAACATTGATGTCAGTTTCTGAGGTTATATTAAATATTTATGCAGCTTGTAGAAACGCGGAGCCACTTGAAATAGATAAAAAATATCACGGCATTCGTATTCTCAAAACAGCAGAGACACTTGAATGGGTTGCCAATTAAATGTCAATTATAGTGGTTGAATGTAAACTTACAATAACAGTATGGTATTAACTTCTGATCTTATGCGATTCTTTTAGTAAAATAGATTCTAATGCTCGATTTACAAATTCAATTAATATAGTTAAACTTGGAAATTGCAAAATGCTGGTTTTGTAAATTATAAATGCAACTTTTTATTATTTGCGTGTCTTAAGCATTGTTTTACCTGTTCCCCTAAACCTAAAGATGAAAATAAATTGTTTATACATTTGTCTTTTCATAGGAACTGATTGTGCACTTGCATTTAGGAAACTTTAATATGTATACACATGTGTTTTATAAGCCTGTGTTTACAAGTGGGATCACCTTATCTTAAGGCTACCACGATGTATACTAGTAGATGGGAGTCTGCGTTTCCTCTCGGAAGATCAAAGGAGATGCATGTAAACTTTTACATCATCTTTGGACTTCAGCCCCAAAGGACACGTCGAATTCATTCTGAAGTAATTTCCTTCGGTTTTTTAAAGTTCTTTTCTCCTGGCCAAATGAAACCTGTAACCCACCACAGACCATCCATACGCTTGTAATCTGTCTGATAATCGTTTTGTTTACATGAAATTCTTATCAACTCCAAGGTAGGATAATTCTCCATTTATAACATTGTGCTCTTCCATGAAGCGTGTTTACAAAGTGAGGCCAGGACCCTATCGCTCTCGAGAACCCCCCACCCACTCCCGACCAATGCACTTGAGTCAAACAGGCAGGCACGCGAGTTTGTAGTTCTTCAACGTCTGAAAACTTACAGGAATGTAACTTGAGGAGCAGGAGGATCGAGGCGCAAGTCATTTGGGCCATTTCACAGAGGATGTTATGATCTATATATAGCAAGGGGTATTGACGTCATCCAGAACTAAACCAAGGGGGTCTGGGGTTTCTAGTCTGTAAACTTGGTCTGGTGCCTAGCACCAGGTAAAATGAGAAAAAAAGTGTACGTCTTCTGCAGAATATATGATCGCTTTTTCTTGTCTCGTAACAATGATCAGAGTTATCAAAAAGAAGATTAGTCTTACGGGTTAACCTGAGTTAATAGGATTTCAATATGTTATGTTAATACAGAACATATAAACAGTACGGCGTTCTGAAAGGGATACATCTTGTGCTAGGTAGCTCGCTTCTGGCATTGTCATCGCACGTGTCATACCGAGTCGAACAGGTATAAATCAATACCTACCACCAAATCTGAGAAGTCCAGACCATTTTGAATTCTTTTCCGTAATACTTGGAACCAGCTCCAAAAGAAGTCAAAATTGGCACAAACTCCAACTTAAGATAAAACACGAAGTCCATCCCATATTCCTCGTAAACGAGACACTACGGGCGACCGTAGAGAAGACACCAGTGGACACTGACAATGGCCGTTCGATCGCTGTCACGTTAACACGGGCTGGACACGGCCAGAGTAATAGAATCGCCACTGAAAAATCAAAGCTCGGAAGGTTTCGACGATTTACCGCTTCAGCTGCGCGGAGTGATACGGCAAGGCGCAGGTCTTCGACTCTTGGCCTGAGAGGGGGAGCGAGGAGGAGAAATACAGGAGGGAGGGTGATATGGCGATGGAAGGAATGTGGGCAGCGTTTATGCTGGAAGAGAGGAGGGGACGGACTCTAAATCCAAGTCCCGATCGATCGATTTGACAGTCGCATCACGATTTCTGCCCATCACAATTTACTCTCGCGAAACGAACACAGGATCTTTATCAGGTATTAGCTCAATTTAATCTGGTTTGCAGAGCGTTGTGTTTGAAAACAGTTTCTGTTTGACAACGGTATTGGCACAGAAGTCTTTGTAAACTCCATCACATAAATCCTCAGTTTAACATCCACTTTGTGATAGGGGAATACACAAGTTGAGTACACGTTTGACATACCGTTACAGAGATCTGTCATCAACTGCCTTTGAAATGGCAATGTAGATGGACATTAAATGACTTCACAAAATACAAATCTAGAGTCTTGCTGATGGAAAAGCCGACATTTCCTAATAATACGTACCTACGTACAGAAGTTCAAAGAATCTCACGCAATGTCCAAAGAGTATGGAACAATTTAGACAAACAATTCTGATTGTTCTTGAAACTATAGACATTGTTTTAGCACGGAATAAGGAACGATGTCTTCATATCGACGACCAGGTCTTGTAGAACCGCTGCAATATAGATGCAATTCTGCGGCGTAACACTAAAGTCACTCACTCACTTTTTGTAGAACTACTAGCAGATTACAGAATGATGCGTTTTCAGTGGGAACGACAATTAGATCTGAAAATGACTTTCTCAAGCAAAAGTGAAATCATGATATATTCACGAGAGCACAGTACAGAAGTGTATTCTTGAAACGATTTAAAAATACACAGCAGAATCCAGCGTGAGTGAGTTGATATTGCCTAACGCCGCTTCAACAATGTGGGAGCTATTTGTGTCGAGAATGTGAAAAAGGTTACCCTAACGAAGACTAAAAATGAAAATAAAGAATTGTTATAATTAATTAATGAACTCTTAATGCCGTAGAAAATATAATATTATTAATTTTAAGGATTTATATGTGTAACCTTCTATTAGAATGCCTTCAGTAGATAGAACAGCTATTTTAGACTTACATATTTGAAGTAAGTGACTTCGTGTGGCAACGTTGAACTTAATCTTAATATTTCTAGCTAAATGGCTTCTATCATATCAACATTAAATATACCAACACGCGGACGCCATAGACCCCAGGTATGTGCATGTATGATGTTAAAAAACATACATTGCTTGCAAACCCATTACCGGAGAGATGGGGGCCTGATTCATCTAACACGCCTACGTGGGAATCTCTCAGAAAAATGCATATCGGAGTTTCATTTATCGAGTAATTACAAAGACTACATTAAAATAATGCTCATAAAGAAACTATAATGAGTAACAAGTTGCTTAATTCTGGTGCCCGATGACAAAGCAATGTCCGTTGTAAAAGCGTATGATGAATGTATGGTTACATAATTACTTTACCATGGGCATTTTTCCCTCCTACGTTTAGAAGCATGCAGTAGATGGTATCCTGATAATTGCTGTTTGTAAGACGTTGTTGTTGCTTAGAAAATCTTGTCGATTTGTTATCTCGAATCCGAATGCCGCTAGAAACTAAAGCTCTCACAACTTTTCCATTTGATTTAAGTTGTATTTAAACAGAAGAACGTCCATTCATGGAAGATATTCCTAAATGAGATGTGGGAAAAACTCGAAGTGATGCATATTTTATACGTCTTAATCCACACACAAGAGCATAATGATGACAAAACAAGAAACATAGTCAAGGCACTTAAAAACAATATGGAGGCACTTAGAAACATAGCCAAGACAACTAGAAACACAACCAATGCAAGGGGAAACATTATGAAGGCGCGTAGAAATATAGTCAGGTCACTTAAGAAGACTAGATGCACCAATAAACATAATTAGGGCACCTCGAAATATAGTCAAGGCATTAGGAAACAGGACGCCAAGAAACATAGCGCACCAAACTACAGAGGGCACCTAGAAACAAAGGGCACCTAGAAAACAGGGGACCTAGAAACATCGGGCCCTTAGAAACATAGGGCACAATGAAATATAGTGCACCAGAATACGGAGGGCACCTAGAAACAATGAGCACCTAAAACATATGGCACCAAGAAACACAGGTCGGCTAGAAATACAGGGCACCGAGAAACACAGGGCGGCTAGAAATACAGGGCACCAAGAAACACGGGACAGCTAGAAACATAGGACACCATGAAACACAGGGCGGCTAGAAATACAGGGCACCGAGAAACACAGGAGGAGGGGGGGGCTAGAAACATAGGGCACCGAGAAACATGGGGCACCTAGAATCATAGGGCACCAAGAAACACAGGGCGGCTAGAAACATAGGGCACCAAGAAACACGGGACAGCTAGAAACATAGGACACCATGAAACACAGGGCACCAAGAAACATAGGGCACCAAGAAACATAGAGCACCTAGAAATGTAGGCCACCTGCACACACAGAGGGCATGGATACAGGGCACCTACAAACATAGGGCAGGTAGAAACATCAAGGCAGCAAGAAACAGGGCACCAAGATACACTGTCACTGTTCAAAGGGCATATGCTTTCACTCTCGTGACTGAACCCATGAGTACAGTGATAGATCTGCAAAATGTGATTCAGTTAAGTAAGTTCAGCTATGTATTTAATTCATTTCGCCATCTTCATATGGGATGAAGGAACAAAGTAATACTTACCACTGTTGAAACTATAATACAGCTCGACAAACTCAGAAAATAACCTGTCTGGGTTATATTACGAAACCTATTCTATTGGGCGTAAAAGGCATATTGGAGACAGAAAGGTTATACTTCATGTTAATTCTTAATTTACGAATTCTGGCAAAGTTATGCGATGCAATCCATGCCCACACAATACGAAATCATGATCAGACTGGAACCCACGACCAGCCAATCCTTCTAGGTAATGTACACAACTCTTAAACCACGGGTCAACCTGTCCAACATTCCATGATAGAAGTTGCGGGACACTGAGAACAGAGCTTGCGGTGATGAATAAACCCGTCACTAAAGACAACCTATCAGTCATTGCTGAAAGATATCAACATCATCTAACTGCAGCTCTTTAGAATGCCCGGAGGCCCATATGGCCCACATGTGAATCTCCATTACTCAGCCATATGGGTCCCCCTGCTCTAATTTCCAGAATTTTGGCACATCATTTTCTTAAATGACGTGTCACTTGGGTATTCAAAGCATTCAAATAAATCTAAATCAAGATCTGTCGGGTTTCCTGTCGCAGTTGTCTTTGTAGATCTTAAAAACATTATAATTTGTTGGTCTAAGTCTTGGTTTAAGGAAACACTTAGGACATGTTCTGAATAACCACAAATGCTAAAATATTCTTGGCAGATGTATGTCACATTTATTAGTTACCTAAATGTGAAATAAATGCAATGCAAACAAAATGACCCTATATTTAGAAACTAACAGTAGGAGTTAATTTCTCATGTGTGCCCTATTCAAACATCATTACAACATCGCGAGCACAAATCCACCTTAACACGAGGCAACGATTCCAATTCAATAATCACTTTGTTGACGACTTATGTGTGAATTCCTTCACCATCTTAAGCTCTAACACGTTTGTAAGACAGAAAGGAAACATGTACAGATCGATATTGGTTACCTAAACTACCGTACGTCCCTGATATATGAACAGCGTAATAATCAAATTACATAAATTCTCATGAGATATAATCCATTGTAAGACCAAAGTTACATTGTAATCTGTTGTCATAGCAACCAGATGTAACACGAACTACTTCCTTTAGACCAATTAAGGTTTATGAAACAACGCCATTCTCACCGATATTAGTGCTCCATGTTTTGAATGTGTATGTACAAGGACCATCTGCTGCTCGTACGCGAAGAGAGAAAGGTCACACATCACTAGAACATCGCCAGCAACTACACGTCAACGTGATCGTGCTCTGCAACATCAGTCCCGTGGACAATGAATGATAATCAAGCTCTGGCAGATCCACTTTACGCAAAATAAAAATTTAAACGAGTGGTTGTAGCTTTAACTTTAAATTCAAGCTTCAAGCTTTTAAATTCATAGATTCAGAATTTTGCAAGCACGTTTAATATAACAAAGTGCAAGAAGGATGTTTCATGAACGTTTGATTCAGTGCAATTTGTTTGCTTTATGATTGTATTTTTGCAAAGGCTGCATAATCTGGAAGACCTCATGTGAACTCTCTTAAATGCAATTAAATGCTAAAATCCTTTACATCAAAGAGTAAACACTGCGAGTGATGATCAGCTAACCTCCCTTTAGATGAAGGTGGGTGGGGTGGGAGGGGAGATATTGTCATCAACCCACCAGCTGAGTGAGAACGTGGCCTCATCAACAGCGTTATCTTCTGTCGTTCTCTGAAATTGATTTTTGTTAAAAAATTTAGACTTGCAACAAATCGATATTGCTTGACCTCCATTTATCAAAATGCGCGCTGGTGATATATTTGCAAGTCAGATTGCAGAACGCGACTTGTGCTTGGCGTATGAATTCAAATTTGTATACGATGATGTTATTGTTTAACATTTAATGCCAGGGAATTGATTCGGTTTGTGAAGATCTCTCATGAGCATTGAAATCTTTTTGAATCAAACTTTTGAAGGATAATATCATTTGGAATTCATACATGAGGACGACTGTGAATAACTGACCGAAAATGACTTTGGATTGAGATTAGAAACAACGCCTGATTCCTGTTTGCAATATGTTCCTATTTTCGCAAATCATGATTCCTCATAACAGCCTCTTAGGTCTCTGTGATGTTGGAATATGTAGTTTTTACCAATATTTAATGACGACGAAAATGTGTAAGTCTAATCACAAGCAGGAAACACGTGACATAACAACATTATTTATCCATTCCTTTGGACCATGCACAAACAGCGGATCCAGTCTTAAACAAGGGAGGTAATTCCATTATTTAGTAACCGTCCACTGTAGTTAACATCTGTCAGGTCAATGTGCTGACAGGACATATTTTAGATATAGTTCAAATATGTCGTTAAGCATTATTTAAATGGATATGCTTCTCGAAAATTATATCTGTATGACATTGACTTGACCATACGTACTTTGAGAAAATCAACAGAACATTAACCGAGGGCCAACAGAACCGGAGAACATTAACTGAGGACCGACAGATCATTAACCGAGGACCGACATTAGACTGACAGAACATTATCCGAGGACCGACAGAAGACTGAGAGAACATTAACCGAGGACCGACATTAGACTGACAGAACATTAACCGAGGACAGACAGTAGACAGACAGAACATTTACCGAGGACCGACAGAAGACTGACAGAACATTAACCGAGAACCGACAGTAGACTGACAGAACATTAACCGTGGACCGACAAGAGACTGACAGAATGTTAACCGAGGACCGACAGGAGACTGACAGAACATTAACCGTGGACCGACAAGAGACTGACAGAATGTTAACCGAGGACCGACAGGAGACTGACAGAACATTAACCGTGGACCGACAAGAGACTGACAGAATGTTAACCGAGGACCGACAGGAGACTGACAGAACATTAACGGAGGACCGACAGAAGATTGACAGAGGAAACCATGAAATGTTGACCGTTCAAATACAAGGCACCATCTTTATTCTTCTTCGTAGAGTATTTGCATTGAGACGACAGAGTTCACCAAAACACTCATTTCCAAATCAATCACAGGTATATTAATATGCATTTAAATCCTTAGCAGTGCGCGGAACACGACCCCAATACTAAAGACAAACGTCAGAGTCTTGCAAATATCTTCCCGCTTTCGACAGCTGATCATACTAGGTTTGCATTGCAATCAATCAAAACGGCCCCTGACCTGCCTCCCCGTCAATTAGTATCACAACGATGTTGTCTTTGTCGTCACAGGGTCATAAATCACATGGAGAGACAACATACATTATCCTCCAGTCAAACAAGGATGCTACCATGATGCTAATATCAGTTCGTCAACAAAATATCTGCAAATTAAAACCTGCTGCAGACAGAATTAATGCTACTTTGGCAGTTTACAACCAGGAGTGAGTGAGTGAATTGGGAGAGTGAGAACGAAAGCCTGGAGGCATGTGGGTCTAATTTTTTTACCATTTTTTATGAAACCCAGGAACACTTGTACGGAGCTGCCAAACCTGACGAATCTGGGATTCTTGTACACCTAAGGGACGCAACTCTGATCACCAAATTTACATTTACTT
>VKKT01000372.1:65535-82495 GCA_008038995.1 Haliotis laevigata
CACATTGTACCCATGTGGGGATTCGAACCCGGATCTTCGGCGTGACGAGCCAACGCTTTAACAATTAGGCTACTCCACCGCCCGAAGCGTGTTCGAAGGAGAAACGGTCGGAAAAGTTGACATTTCATGCCAGTGACACGCTCGTTCTAGATTTATTAACCTTCACATAACCCCCGTCAGTTGGACAAGCCGCGCTCAGATAACATTAACACAGACCATTTGAAAGGAAACATCATCCTAGCCTCTGTAAAACTGTATGGTATATTGAATGTTAACATTTTCATTTCTATTACCATAAAATTGCGTAGAAGATTGCATATCCTATATTGTACAGTCTATTTGATTACATATGATACATACATGTACATATATAAGAGCACGTTTCAACGATTCCTCCATTTTGATATACAGAATACACGAAGCGGAACTGGAATGCTGCTCTGTCACTTTAGCGTATGATGCCAATTGTCATGATAATAATAATCAAATGGCCACAAGCCCATGTGATGATAGAAGCTGCCACACACTGAACCTAAATGTAGTAATTGATTTTTTACGCAAAGCAATTATACAAACTGTTGCAAGCGATCTTATATGGCCACCACATAACGTGATTACTCGCATCGTTCCAAATATCGATTCCAATGTTCATTATACAATACTGCATATAAAATCCCATGTATGTGTACATTTTAGTACATGCATCGATTTTTGAGATCAGGTAGTTGGTACTTAACTATCCCTACGTCAGTTACGACTGAATAATTATCAAAAAAAACTTGTTGATAATTTCATACATCAGCAGCCAGATTACTACGTCAAAGTTTAAAAAGTAACGGCAATATGTCACAGTAATCGTTGTAGCCTTTCTAACGCCACGTAGCCTTGCATAAATTAAATATGTTGATGCATGTTTCAACATTTTATGTCAGCTGAATTGTAAATGTATGACCAAACACTTTGACATCGTGATAATCAATGACACTGATCTGTCAATCTGTAAAATATTAAATAATATTTCAAGACATATTTTAAATATTCTTCATTTAAGAAACATAAAATACAACACCAATGGCCAATGAAATCTGTCTGGTAACTTTGGGCAGATACCCTCTGTTAATGATAAGATAGAAGAACTTAGGTGCAAGAAATATCCTAAGACGTTGCCTGAGGTGACTCATTATGAAGTGTATGTCTGTTACTTTGGGATTTTTGTGTGTGAAATTGTGTTTTCAGAAATATCCCTTCAACTCTGAAACACATACTTCAAACCATCACTCAAGTCCAAACCAGTTGTCAAAATGTTAGACCGATAAACACACAATCACAAGTGAGATTAATGATTGACAACTGCTACAAATTGGTTCACCTTATTCATTTGTACAAAAAATTCAAGGATTAATAGAAAAAGAGTTGTTTACCTGAAAAGAAGCCTACGCATGACATACTGTATCGAGTGACACACACTGAGAGATTCCGCCATTTTCAAATGTCATGTGACTTCTTCAAAGCGTAATATTACTTGGTTAAACAGCTGGACCTCTATGACCACTGTCACGGACAACGGATGGGTACAGTATAATGTCACACACGAAACTCATATTCCGTATTTGCCTCGGGAACAATTTCAGAAACTGTAATAACCAGTTCATTTAGTAACTAATTATGTTACCGACATGCCAATGAGGAAAAACGAAGAGCCAGTTAAAAGCCCTTACTGTGCATTATATAGCAATTTCAAATAGAGAACGCTTGTATCTAGTTTTATAATGAACATTTGACGATGAAATCATGGATATGGAACAACCATTTGTATTGGCTTTGGATGTGCTATGAGCACATTTATATTTTCATTTCTGGATCATAACAGGCAAATAATCATTACACAATTATAATGAATATGTGATGGCTATGTAAATTACGATGCAAATATGGCATGCATAGCATTGGTATTAACCAAGAATATTGGCAACAGTGTCAACATTTGCTTACAGAAGACTATATACAGAAAGCAGAGAAGGGCTGGTATCGATACAGGACACAAAAAATTCTTTCATTCTGGAAAATTGAAAAACATTTACAATCTGTGTTGTTATTTGTGTTGTCAGAGATACTTTATTTAGTTGTCAGAGATACTTTAGTGTTGATGCCTCACAGTGTGCACAGCCATTTTGATAAGGTACTCCAGAACGAAAGAACTCTCTCGACACATTGAAAGCACTTAATGTCAATGAGGAATGCCTCTTTGTGACAGAACCAGACTGGGTCTGATTATATTTGTATTTTCATATTGCTTAGTAGGAGACTTTTACCAGAAAAAAAATACAAATTCATATCGACAATATCAAATGAAGTAACATTATGTTATTGATCAATGTAAATGTCAAGGTAGGGAAAATTGTCATCCTACTTTCTTAAAAAACATTTTACGTTACAGTAAATGTTTTGTTCAGTAAAATCTTGGTCATGAAAGAGTTTGAGAGACGTGCATGAAGGACGAAATGTGAAAAGTCTGAATAGACTACAACGTATTTTAGATGAAGAGAGTCCCAAGAAAGCTACAACATAGAGTTGGAAATGAACACTCAAATGAAATAGATTAACATGAAGTGTGTAGCTATACATGAGTGCATGATCTAGACAACACAAAGTACATGTAACGATACAATAGACACGATCAGGGCTTACCAAAAGTGACGTCCACCTCCGGGACTGTGGTAAGAAAAGGAATTAAAATAAGTTCAAATCCTGTGTTCAAACTGAAGATAAAATATATTTTAATGTGAGTAAAGTATGGTTATGGAGCTATGCAAGGTGTTATGAATACACTCTGTTCAAGCAGAACTGTTCTGTTGAAATGTTATTGATTATTTGTGAGCTTGATTCGTGCATATGTCACATCTGCCCCAAACAGGGATATTACTTGCAGTATATTAAGATGTGGAATTTTGTCAATCACAGGAGGTACACTCTGTGAAAATATGTTCAAAATGTATTTTTTGAAAACACAAAATAGACGTTACCAATAGTTGGCTCAGGGACAAATTGACCTTAATGTAACTACATCAGAATTCTAGCATTACAAAGGCAGAATAGTACAGGATAGCCTCTTTTACAGGGAATGGTTTGATTTATCAATGGATTGTCGTTATCGCTTGATTAGACAGTTATAATATGACAACTTAACATGAACTCTATTCATAGTATAGGTAGGAATGACATAAGTAATTTGACATTAACCATGATGCGAACAACAAATGGTCTGCGAGAATCAGGTAAATGATCAATTTGCAGGCACAGCTGGCCTCAGAACGAATATGTTAGTTACCGCTAGCTACATAGATGTATGAATTAATGTTAGGTGGTATACTCACCCCATAACTGAAGTACAAGATCAAACGTCGACGGAATTGAACTTTAAGATTTAAAGCTTTTTGGATAGATCCATGAAAGTGTAAAACTTTCGCTCCGGTTGTTGCCAAGCCTGTTTTCAGTAATTTAAGTGTAATTGAGAAGACAAGTTGCAACACACAATTGTGGTTGAAACAGCTGCTGTACATCAATTCCAACGTCGGACATGCTCAAACAAAGGGACATAACTGTCAAATTCGGATCGTGATTTATTTCTACAGCAAATGAAAATATAATACCTGGATTGATTGGGATTACAGAGTGAATATACATCTGGTTGTGGTATTGCTGCTCTCCCCATCATTTCTGCAGCTTGTCCAGTGACACAAAATGTTATAGAGTTGCAAGAGATGGTATTGATAAAATGACATATATATGAGTCATGTTTCTGTCAAGTACAAAGGATATTGTAAATCAAAACGATCCGACGGTGAGATACTGTCACCAAGCCAGTGATATGAGTGACATAACGTCAATGAATGTGGATCGACAATAGTGTAGTTGTTTTCACTACACATTATACCTATTTGTCTCATTTGTGTCACTTTAGTGAAATAATTAAGCCAGGGGCCTGGAATGTTTCAGCACCATACCCGTGCTCTTTGGTTTTGCCTAAGTGGTAAACGTCAAGGTCCTCCATTACTTCAGTGTTTCTCCCTACATTATGCTGACACTCCGCGAGTTTACTGGAATACTGTCAAACCTATTCACTCACTATATATGGTATCTGAAAATACCAATAATCAAGTCAAATACACCGGTTCATTTCGCCATATGGGAGTAATGTGTGATGTCCATTCCTGGTATCCCCCGCCGTGGCATTTCTGGAATATTACCCCATACGGCATAAAATATACTCTCTCTTTGGATATGTTAAAACAAACCTTTTATTTCCATGTGATCACTGACTGCTGTTGTCTATGATAGTAGGTTTGTAAGACAGCTGTGAGAGGGCAACACCTCAGTTAGTCTACTTATTTTTAAATCGCGTACTTTTGATGTAAATATAGATAAATAGCGCATATGTGGGCGAAGTGGGCCTTATGCCATTTGGAAATAATGATTATGGTAAACATTAAGTCTAGTAACCTTGCATATTATACATGTACTGGTACATATGATGTCCATTACAAGTCAAACATAAAGAGACATCAACTGTTTTCTTATCCAAAGAATCACATGAGGAAGAATCATGAGACACAATGTGTAATAATTGATTATGCAATTTATGAATTCCCGTTTGTGCCAGGAATTTCATTCTTTGAGATTCTATAATATAAAAGACTTATACGCAGCAGCAAATGGTAGCAACAAAATGAATCAAAATTGTTTAAATTGAACATAAGCGCGTTTCTATAGGGGAATAGGTGTTCATTTCAATGGAGGAATTGAAATATATTGATAAATAAACATACTCTCAAGCTGTCTGCTTCATCAAACACATTCCTGCTTGACAACGGTTTTGACACCTTGCACTCACAAACTAGAAGTTTTCATCTATAAAGTTGTCAGTATTGAACTTCCCAACTTCTAAAATGCCACTCAAACAAGACACACTCTTCAGGCTTGAAACTAAGCGCCTAGGATACAAGAATGAATCTCGTACACACGATAATATTCTACAAAGAAGGAATTGAAAGTCACCTGATTCAGATAAATGTGGCCTGCAAATGGAAGCATGACCCTCAGATATTCCCCGGTTTGGTCATCCAGAAGTAGAGGTTAATCATGTTTCAATGCTGTCAAAACGTCGACAACATAGCCTCCATTAAATAACGCATCAGATGCGAGTATAACTTTGTAATGAAACATAGAATGAAAGGACACACACCGATACTTGTACAGTTAGGACTGTTGATGACAACGGGACACGTGTCGAATGCTTGTGTGCAACAGATACTATAATGAAAGAAATTTGACAACCATGATCACAACTTGTCATTGATTCCAAAATGACAATGAATCTTTTTCTGTAATAAAAAGACCTACCTTAGCAATAGAGTATAGGATAGTCCACAGTCATATCACCTGAAGGACAGCTACTTCCAATCCTTCAGAAGGCGAGTCACAGATTCGTCTTATGGTTAGGCAATGATTGCATGTGGGAGTAAGGATGGTCTCTACTCACCGCATCTCAGCCCAACGTTTTCCAATAGGAAAACCATGACAGATGTTTCCTATAGATTCTTCTATGTTCTGAGCAAACAAACCTCGGCGAAATATTGCTAAATACAAGCAGATTTATTTCTCTTGACGATAAGACAATATGAATGTGCTTGTTTGGAAATGCCACTGCCTTCACAGTGAGAATCCAAATATTATGAAGTGTGATAATACCGGGTTAATTCTCTATCATGTTCAAAGAGGTATGGATGCTAGCATAACCACAGAAAGACTTTACTGGCGCAAAGTACACAGAGCAGAGAACTTGAATAGTGTATACTAGTATCTGATTTTGTATTTAGAAATTACAGACGGAACTAACATCAAAGATTTTAAGGAAGAAATGGTTTGTACATTCATGCACAGACATACATGAACATAGTTTGCTTACAAAGCTTTATTATATATCTTTAATTGATATCTATTCCTGCAGAGAGGCCCTTAAGCAGCCTGTGAAAGCTTAATTGTTACTTTTGAATAGGCGATGGCGAGTTACGTTCCTTCACAGAGATATTGAGCATCTTTTGTTGTACAGACAATATTCGAGCACCAGCAACCGCCTATGAAGCCATTTACTAGTATTACGTTCAATACGAATGTCGTATAACACCTGTAATACCATAATGACACTGCGAAGTGCTGTGCCGTTTATGTCTGTTATTTGAACTTAAATTATATAAATTATAATATATGGTTACAGGTTACCGGGTTTCTATTCAATTTTAAAAGCTGTATGCTATTTTTTCGTTTAAAGCAGGACTATTCTAACCGTATAACACGTCCTGTAAATAATCAAGTCTGGACCAATCAGATGAGATTCAGAAGCAGTGACAAGTAATGAAAGGCCATGGTTCACATGTTCACCAACTGGGACGCTGAAATTTCCATATCGATGGTGACTGTTCATTGGGAATTTAACACCATGGCTTATGATAGTTTATAGTTTTACAAATCTGTAACTTATATATAAATATTATCATTTATATGATGATATTCTTTGGCTTTCACGGGAATAAATATTATATATATATCCATCTGACTTAGTAGGCGTAATATCCAATTCTGAAATTGGCCAGTAAAGTGGACGTTGTTGACCTCAGCTGTGCCAAATGTTTCCTTATCGTAATTTTCAGAGTTCCGTGATGTACGTACTTGTGAATATCACTGTCTCCTGCCACTTGTATCATGGACGGCTGCACAGGAACCATCTATGTGTGGAATCAAGCATTGACCAAATGTGTCCCAAGCGATCCTTCAACCTTCTAGCTTTCCAAACTCAGAACACCGTTTTTTGTGAATTAAATAGTACAACACTATCATCGTCATATTTAAAATCCTACATATTAAACAATGCCCTGGTTAAATTATTTCGTTGATTAATTAATCGAACATTGCCCTTCAGAGAGCAGGTCATTTTCTGACCTTAAACAGTTAAAGGGTTTGAAAATGAACAACTCCTACCTGATTAATTTAAATGTGGTGGACCTGAAAACACACCATGCCTAACCACCTTCATCAGATTGCATTCCATTCACATTAATCTCCTCCGACGGGCATTAGATGTTCTCTATTGTCAGATATTTGTTATATACTGGACAAAAATAGTTATTTATTTATTAATTGACACACTGATAAGATATCAATCATAAAAGTACCAATATCCCTAACTTATTTTGTCCAGTATATATGGAATGTAACAACACATATTTGCCTTTGATGTATACTGACTTATTTCATCTGGGTATTTCAACATCTATGTACTTTTGAGAACATACAAACACCTTCAAGATGACTAGTTCGTATTATGATTAACCATGTATCATATCGGTACATTTTTTGTTTACAACATGAAACTGTTCAGATGAAGATACACTCATTAATAATATTGTATATTAACAACAATATCATAACATACAGTTCCGTGAATTTATATAACATTGTACAACGTTTGCAAACACTGTACCATGACCATTTTTATATAGAACCACTATGCGTTTATTGTAAGTATCTTTGCAGGTGGCAAATTATTGTAGGTATAATCCAACCCAAACTGTACACCTGTTGCGTAATCAATAGGTGCACAAAGGCAGTAAGCAGGCGTCCTTCAAACATTATATTGATCTCAGTATATAGGCGTGTACATATAGTTATCACCATCGATGTCCATTTAGTGCTGTGGACATGATCTATGATGGTAGTAGTATGTCATTGATCGTTGAGTGCTATTTCATTGGAGTAGTGCCTTTTAGTTGTAAGGCGGAAGGGTTATATACTGATCACGACCGATGATTATTTTACATGTGTAATATGCTACTGTTAAGCTCTGTGGCTACTGATGGAGGAACAATTTGTATTAGGTTTTTAGGTGTGTGTTTGTGTGCGCGCGTGCGTGCTTGTGCGCGTGCGTGCGTGTGTGTTGGGCGGGATGACGTATGTGTTGAAATTGGGACACTATCTCAACCCATTTGGGCTATTCCCAGTCTTCAAGCTTGTGTGAGTGAGTGAGTTGGGATAAACACAGATTTGAGGAGTACTGTACCAGTTTGACCTGTTTAAGAAATTTCGACAACTATGAAATAGGCTTCGAACAATGCGACTGCCACTTAATGCTAGCGTAGTAGTCATGTAAGGTTAAATGCACATGTATTCATTGATATTACTGAATAAATGATTGCAGAGATGGAAACATGTACGATTGGTAACAATCACCAAATGGTAATCACATATCTTTTAGATGTATGCATGTACGTATGTATATACGCATGGATGGATGATCGGATGGATGGATTACCGTATGAATAGATGGATGCATGGATCGATGGGTAGTCCGTTGCTGCTCAGTCTTGCTTTGTCAGCTCTGTAAACTATTTCTGATACATACAAGCCTATATCTATATTTCATTTCACCGTCTTAAAGACACTATTGCAATTTTGATTTAAATGTTACAGAAAGGACCAAAACAAACACACCTGTATATTGCACCAACCATGACTGGCGCTCGCTGACCCCCTGGTGCCAGTAGGGCACGTGCGGCACATATGTAATGCACGTGCATCCCGTTCACAAGCGAGGCGTAATTCTCGCGAGATATCATGTAGCTGTGATGATCTCAACAAGATGGTGTATGATAGTGTTGCTGTTCTACAAAGTCGCTTTTTCGTACGTGTTTCTTTCCAAAACATTTCTGTTAACCTATTTGTAAACCTATTATATTTTCATCACCTTAGATATATTATCACGAATATAATTCTGAACTTTCCCCTTTAAATCGCAAACCGTTGATACATTTCCTTGACACTTTCAACCATTTCAATGTATATAGGAACTCAGAAAGGCTGGGAAACTGAAATATAGTAAGAGTTCTAGATCTACAACAGATATAAACAGAAACATTATACTACTAACGTATATTAACACATCTGTATAAAAAGGTACTAGATATACTTAAAAAGACGGTAAAGGATGTTTTACATTCACTATGTTTCCCTGACTAGTATAATACAGATATAAGTAAATTGAGTAGTGCTCCTTAAAGATGGATTGGAAATTTCCATCGCCATCTGACCTGAAACAAACATTGTTTGAAATAACACTAAATATAATCAGTATCCCATAGTAATTTCTACTTACATCTTGACGGCTTTTTGTGGTCAGGTATTTCTACCTGGACGTCTCTATCGGTGGGTCTCTTTCTGATAACTGTAGGTAAACGTCATAAGCAATTAAACCAACAGATCGATGGCGACTCAGTCTGAGAAAAGTTGACGGTAGATCACGCAGCGAGTACAATAATCAATATCCAGTACGGTGTTTATTTGTAAGCATACCGCCAGATGCAAGACCATCACAAGTGTTACCAAATTTGGTGTAGAGTACACAAAAATCAATAGCTGAAATTTCACGGTTCTTTTAGTATTTCACAGTATTTGGCAAAAGAAATCCAATTTAGGTAGCTCTCGGGTTGAGCCATCCACATCCATTGAAAGAATTAAATCATAAATGTCTTTTGATTTGTTTCATCTGACAGTGTGCACTGCAACCACTGCTTCTGTATCAAGCCCTCACATCATCCGCCAGCTCTCAAGCTCGCCACCTTGAGGCAAGAAATAAGTCTTAAACTTAAGCGATCCAACCTAATCACAGGTAGAGCGCCACCTATACCTGTCAGCATCACAAACTGGGGGATATAATCTTCATTCACTGATAGCATCCCCACTTCACGTCAAGCTTTATGTACAGTTTGATGATCCGCCAAAACTGTATATGGTTAATTCTTGTCACATTGCTAATAACAGCCTCATTCCACCTTCATATGCCTTATCCCTCATAAAGCCAACAGAGTAATTAGCTACACCTTTCAGGATGGCATAACGGGACCCCTAAGGTAACGGCCTACTGGTACTTGCGATTAAGTGTTCACACAGGAAGACAATTTTAACGTCTTAGATGGTGAACTTAAATCACTTCTTTCACCGACCTCGTTGAGATTTTGAGGCTAGAGATAAGGTGTGCCAAGTGTGTCTTGTGTTTGAAGCGCTCCTGTTTTAAATAAAATAAGCTTGACTCAACGTCAGAACACTTCAAAAGGGCATGCACTACTTCGCCTGCAACCTAAGAACTTTACACTTTTAATCAACCTTCTCCTTTTTGACTGAAGACTGAACATATCACTGAAAGCTGAATCATCCCAAAACTATGGCTTCAAGGTTGAAATGATTCTATCGATCAATGTAACCTGATACTATGACGTCTGTCGATATGACTTTATTGATGATTAACATACTGGTACACAGACACGACTGTATATGAGGCAAATAGTAAATTAATCCCCATACCCACTGGGTCATGTTCATTTTGGAAATGCAATGCTGTCTCAGCTCAAATTGACCCAGTATCCAAATCTTTCAAAAAAGATTTTCTTTACTTGATTTCAATTTAATCATGTTCACAATATACCATTCTACATGCGGGATCATTCAAAAAGGTTTTTAATAAGTGTCAGTGTCAATTATGTCTTTTGTATCTATGTACATATTTTTGTTATAACACTTTATCCATATTCATATATTTGATAAGCAAGTAGACTTTGCTAGTTTATATCACATTTCCGATTTTCCAATCGTACCAAATGATGGAATATTCACATTTCGTTCCAAATATTACATACCATGTCAGCTTTCCTTTGATGACATCAGATGGCTGCACCTAATATGGCTGTCAACTGGAAGGGGTGCAGGTGCATGACTCACTGTGTCTGGTTACGATTAACATTCTTCAATCAAATAACGAGGCACAGAGGACCTCCTTAGACCCCTATCAGATGTTTGTCACCGTGTAATTTGCAACAACGGGGATAGAATGTTCTGATTTTGCACCCTTTCTCCCCAGACTTCAGTTCCCGTTTCAAGGCGTTATCAGTACGAACCTGATTATCCATGTGACCTGTAAAACTCACTTATAAAGTAAAGGGGAAGATGTTCTTTGGTTACCTTGTTCTGTTACCTATGTAAAAGTACCTAGAATTAAAAACAGACCGCGTATGGTTTAACAGCATGTACACGTGCATTAAAACATAGCTTGCACCCTTCATAATTTTGTAACCGGTGATAATTAAATTATATTATCACGAATGAACATATACATAGTGTGAAACCAGTTAGAATTGAAGAAATTATATCTGCACCAAGGATCTTCAGACTTTTGTCTTGTGTGTGTGTGTGCGTGTGTGTGTTTTGAAACAACACAAGTTTGCATTTTCGAAAATATCAAATTTTTACAGATTAAAATTAATATGCAGCAGTGAGGGGTTGGGTGGTCCTGGCACAGACAGGCTGGTAAAGCTCACCATCAGCTTAAGTACCCTTGTCCCTTCTACAAACAACCCAGACAGCGAATGGGGCTTCTCCCAGGAAACGCTGCCTAGTCGAACCCACCAAGAACTTTTCGGACAATATCAACCCAACACTGCAGACTTCTGCATTACCCAGAGTGCCAGAAAGATGTGCTCCCGGTGGAGAACCCGGGCACTCTCCTTATCTTCGGCAAGAAATCAGGAGGTACCAAACCAAATGCACCGAGAACACACTGTGTATTTGGGACGCAAGAGAGGCATTTAAAAGGCAATATCCGCATATTTGCCTTGTTCATCCTCAATAACATTACTGTCAGAAAATTCAATAACATAATTTTATTTTATGTAAAAAATAACATGACCCGGTTTGTTGGTTTGGATATGCCTGAGGCTGTGTATGGTCCTATTCCAAATAACTTGGTAATTTACATTTACCATGACACCCTCTACATATACTGAGGGAAACACCAAATAAGGGAACACCACTTCATGGCAGTGTTCCTTTATCATTCTCAGATTTCCTCCCACAGCACTTTTCAAAGCTGGTGATGAAAACTCGAAAATATTAAACGAACACTTGAATTTTCATGTGTTCCTTTATTTGTTTCTCTCAATATATTTAGGCCGTATGAAGGATGGACCTCGGAGTCAAAAGCAACATGCATGGTGACCACGGTAATAAAAGGACCGAGCAACGCCATCATGTCGCTTAAGATACTGTGTCTGTGCCAAGGCTGGGCATCCACTGACAAGGTCTTGGACAGAGTCTCAATAACTTCATTACACAATCGACATTTCATAGTTACATTTTGAACTTATGAATAATTATTATGAGACGAGTTTAGGGCATTCAGTGCGGTGAGATAACAGACTGATTAGAGCCTCGTCGGACGTATATATATGGTCGCGTTATTCATGTCGGTTTCGTATATAAGACGTATATCGCTTTGAGTTTTCTCTCACATAAAGCTGCAATGTGTAGTATGGTACAAACACCCAGCTCTATCTTTCACCGTTTGCGTTATTCCTACCACTCAATAAACCATACTTTCTGGATGTCACATAATTTACAACCTTAAATATGTGGTGAAGATACTTAAGGTCTATGTTCTTATCACAAATGGATATTACGTATATATTACAAGAAACTAAATTGCAGTACCTCTCATAATTCAATCATTAGTTTCTTATATTCCGGATTACTTGCATTTGAAGTAACCTGTAAATGTCAGGCTGAATAATTTGAATGCATGTTCTTTCACCAGTGTCTACTAATAAAACAACCAGGGTATCATTTCAAGATTCCAACAGCGTGTTCGCCAACTTTTTCCCATCTGGCAAATGTCCATCTGGTGTAAACGACCGAGTCAGAAACATTACCTTCTGATAGAAATAGTTGTATAGTGGCGTTCTTCATCACTAACTCAAGCCATGTGACGCTTCAGGATGTGACACACTATGCTCTGGGATTCCAGGTTTTTTCAGCTTAACATAATACTGAAAAAAACGTGATTCATCGAGAGGAATCCGCATCTGCACATGTCACTCAACATTGTCACCAATGTCAGTTGTTATTCTACGTATAAACATAACCTTCTTCTAAACAAACAATACTCTGGATGGTCTGCAGACATATTTGATACACAGCAATTTTTGCATACTGTTAAATCCATTATAACCCAAGCTAAGCTTTCTCATACAGAATCAAGTTAAATCTATGCAGAAACACCATTTGAGTCCTCTTTAGAAAAGCCTTATTACGTTCTGATGACCATAACGGCAGTGTTTATACCATAACATTGTTTTATCAAAGACATTTCCGTATTTTCAAAGCTGGCAACGAACGCTTAGGACGTTTAAGAATTGCGAGGGTAGATGTGTGCAACATCAATGTGGATGAATAATGTAAATGCTTTAGAAGATGCAAAGATTCACACTTATAGAAACCCGATCCCTCGCTGACTGGGTGCCTGCGTTTACATTGTGCCGACACTAGGTCGGAACCCAGTAAGTGCTTTAACAGATCCATCCAACAAAAAGTAACGTTTTCGTTTCTAGCGAATGCTCTTTAGCTGAGGTAAATGTGTAGTTCTTTTGCTGCTCTAACATCAAGGTGTAGATCTCTCGCACTTTTCTTCCTTAAGTTTAGTAGCTTTGGCATCTCTATCTATACCTTATTCTCGTTTTTTCTCTTGCACATGACAGAGATAGCCGTTGATTAGTAGGCTGTTAGTGAATGTAGTTATTTCAAAAAGTCATTCAAGTAAGCAGCGTGTTATGGTGTTATGCAACAATTTCATTTAAAGGCTTACTAAAAGTATTTCAAGAAATTGTTGCAAAATCTTTGAATTACAAACTACACTATTCTCAATATCGTTGTTAAACAGGTAATCTGTTTTAACTGAGCTCTGCATTAAACACTGAAATTCCTAAGGCGATCTGCAGAGGTTATTATGTCTAAAATATTACCATATGTGATGAAGAAATGTCTCTGATGACTACAAACTAAGTTAATACCATGACATCGACACATTTCTTCAGATTTGATTGGTTTGTTGCTTGACGCCGCACTCAGCAATATTCCAGCCATAGGGCGGCGATCTGTAAATAATCGTGTCTGGACCAGACAATCTAGTGATCAACAGCATGAGAATTGATATACACAACTGGGATACGATGACATGTGTCAACCAAGTCAGCAAGCCTGATCCATGACCACCCGATCCCGTTAGTCGCCTATTACGACAAGCATGGGTTGCTGAAGATCAATTCTAACCCGGATCGTCACTGTCATTTCTTCAGAAGTTGAACACATGTCCTAGCATGATCTTCATTTTTATTATAACATTATTCATGATATTGGGAAGAGTGAGTCATTAACAGCTTATCATATTTTATACATTCTATGCTAAAAAAGTGTAATCAAAATACATTTCGGTATTTACATTATTACAGTTAGTCAGCATATAATATGTATACTTGTTTGAACAAGTTATAGTGTTTCCTTGCCGGCATGTTGTGAGTTCATATACTTTGACATATTAAAATTTTCAATTTCATTTAGACTATTAAAATTATACAACATTTTACACTGACAGACATATTGAAAAAGTGTTCCTCTAATGATTCATGGTGTATTTTGCCAGGCACTGCTAAAATATATTACTTAGGGATGTGCTTCAAAGAGAAGCGACATAAACCACTTGTGTGAAGAAATGATGTATGTATACCATATGTTGCATGAATTATTACCGTACACCAACATTGTCCGTTAGACGAAGATTGAAATACTGACTCACAAAGACGGCACGTATGGTTTCCGTGAATATGAACATATGTGTATATACAATCAATAGAAAATGTAATAAAACCTTATTGCTTTAAAACTATAATTGAAAGGTAAAGCTCGATTGGTAACTGGAACGCTATCAATCAATCATGCATCTAAGCGAAATACAATTACATAAAGAGTGATTGAGTGAGGGGTGACACTCAACTTATTTCAGACGCAGAATGGTATGAGTTTGTTCATCGGCAGACATTTACTATCAGCAGGAAGCCACCAGAAAGAGTGCGACGCTGAAATAGCAGGACTGAATCCAAGAATAGCACACACATGCGTGGCGGTGAACACGACTATTTAAGTAACGTTAGAGTAACAACAAGTATCTCAAATGAACATTTTTTACAGAAAAACAGTTCATGATTAGAAAACATATCTAATAAAAAGGAGCCCTGAGACATTCTTCATTTTCCTGAAACTGTGGAAATCTAGACTTGCCACATATTCTAGACTAATATAAGGTATACATTCGGAAATAAGAGTCAAAACACACACGACTTTTAATTTAAAGAGGTGATCACTACATAATAATAACCCAAAGCTGTTAAAGTTACAATTAAGAAAGATTATTCCAACGTGTATGCAATGCATATTTACTGATAGGTCAGCATCAACATCAAGTTGTGTGTAAAACATCAGTGCAAATGAATACCCAGTTCACATGCTATAGGGCACATTAGCAACGAAAACCTTATGAATTGACACCGGAAAGTCAGTGATAACACCAGGTGTTCTCAAAAGGAGCAAGCGTGTTCAGAGCAGTTTGTCACTGGAAGAAATGTTCCAATCTTTAAACATGCAATCCGATGACTGAGATCATGAGCATCGGCCTAAGCAATTAGTTTACGATGAAATGCAATCTACCAAGCCTGACCGCCCGATCCTGCCATTTGCTTCTTACAAGCGGGAGATGGAGACCAGTTCTCATGCGGAAGTTCACGGCGAGGGCAGATACTGAGAATGCATGTACATTAGCATACAAGCAGATGTTCAAGGTTCAGAGGTAATTCCGTCATGAATCAAAACCATAGGTAATCAATACCTATCAGATGTGTTCCCTCCCTGACAGCATGTCGCCATAAAATGTGAATGTGAACGACATTTTGATGGTTTATAGTATTAATGAAACAAGATTCGTTTAGTTGAATGTCATGTTCCGAACTGGATGATGGATTTATATTTCAATCATATAACTGAACTCACGTCAACCAATGAGTTGGACATTTTCACAAAACGTTTCTACAGGGCCTTTTACCCATGTTAATCTTTTTCACCTCATTCAGAATGTGTTACATGACATATCAGTCAAGAGTCAAAACATGTTTGTTGTATGAATGGCCTCCGGCCCATACACACCTTGAACATTTTTTATATTTGCATATATATTTAAGGACACTTGGTCCTGAAAATCTGGAAATGTTCCACAAGTCTGTTGTGACAGTGCTAAGGACATGCTGGTTAATGGACTAAAATCTAGCCTCTGAAATGAACATATTTTGCAGAAAAAAACACTGTTCATAAAAAATAATCATAAAATATAATGAAAAGGAGCCCAGAGACTTTCTTTAGTCTTTATTTTTAGAAACTGAGGAAATCTAGACTATATATAGCCACATATTCTAGACTTGCAAAGACTTTCTTGGATATATATGTTTCAGGGTCTGTATGACAGACTGGCTGGCTAACGGTAGAGGGAGTTTTGTTGTAATGTTTGTCAGGTACGGTACTTTGTATGTTATGTTTTAATAAACTACACACGTGTGCATAACAAACTGCTACTGAACAAATATACCTTTCATATACTACCCAACGTTTGTCAGAAACATAGTGTTCTTGAACACGATCACTTGGCCATATTGCCATGCTAGTGGTATTCTATATTTCCTATGATTTCATTAAATATTAATCTCGTGTACAGTTCAATAATATGATACCCTCTAGTTTCGAATTCGTAACCGTACACATCCAATCAAAATCTTCATCATATGATGGGTGAAATATGACGATCAGTTTTGTCTGAGTTCTAATTCGCATTTTGTTTTGTAATTGTTTCTGAGATATATATATCTTCAAGTTCATTTTTCTTGTACACTCTCCACGGACTAAAATGAACCGTGTTGATTTGTTGAAATACTACCGTGTGCTTGGATCATGTAAATACTACCGTGTGCTTGGATCATGTAAATACTAC
>VKKT01000372.1:90338-108298 GCA_008038995.1 Haliotis laevigata
CTACTACTAGTGCTACTACTACTACTGCTACTACTACTACTAGTGCTACTGCTACTACTACTACTACTGCTAGTGCTACTGCCACTACTACTACTGCTACTACTACTAGTGCTACTGCTACTAATATAAGTGCAGCTGCTATAACTACAACTATAACTACTGGTACTACTGCTACTACTGCACTGACTTGTAGAACTGGTACTGCTACTACAGCTTCTCTTACTATTACTCTGACTACTACTCCTACTACTAATACTCCTCCTCCTCCTCCTACTACTACTACTACTACTACCACTGTTACTACTACTAGGACGAACTGTGTGCGTGCAAAGAAATAATAATACTAAAAGCGACGTGAAGTGAGTGTGTCGCCGCTCCATGTTGGTGTTCAACTCTATTTGACAATGGTCGAAGACGAAAACTATGTCAGTAATTACAGTGAGCACGGATATCATGTTTACATGTGAAGCGACCCGTGAAGATCCGGGTTAGAATTAGCCTTCTGCAATCCATTCCAGTCGTAAGAGGCATCTAACGGGATCGGGTGGTCAGGCTCTCAATCAGTATCCCACTTGCGTAGATCGATGCTCATGCTTTTGATCACCGGGTTGTCTGGTCCAGACTCGATTATTTACAGAACACCACATATCCTTATCAGTTTCCTCAACACTCAGCGGCTCCTGGCACGGGTAAGAACGACAATACCTAACTGTGACAGTTGCGACATTTATACGAATACCAATGTATATACATCATGGTTCGGTCATGCTGACTCAGATCCAGTGTTCCAATGACTCATGATCACGCTTGGCATGTTATTGATGCAATGAAAAAGAGTCGCAATACCGTTATGTTATACATGAGTTCTCAGTGAACTCATCCCGTAATATTATAGTAATTAAAACATTCAGTAAAAATTCCAAACCCGACTATATCAAAATCATATGGTTATGAATCGATATTAAATAGTGATGATGCCGGGTGTTCGCCGAAATGGCATCGTATCAAATACATACAGGGCAAGTCAAGTATGTACCAAAAACAATTCTTTGATATTATTGTTGAAAAGAAATGTAAACATCCATGACTCAAATTAAGATTTTATTATTCTTATCAATTTATCGAGGGGAGTGACTGATCTGGTATTATGTCTCTGTTATGAACACAGATGATACGATTAGCGGTCAAGTGGTTTAGTAGTAAAATGACCGAGCGGGTCCGGGTTCGATACCTCAGATGGGTGTTATGTTAAAGCCCTGTTAAGGTATCCCTTATGGCATTGCTGGAATAATGCAAACCTGGAATATCCATACTCACTTGGCTTGGGGACATCACATTGAAAATTCGAATTCGCCTGTTGTATAACTTGGCTGACTTACTTGGCTAGGAAACTTGGTGGTTTTGGAAAATATATAACGTCAATACCTAAGTTTAACAAGTCTCGATTATCCCACAAAAACGTTTTCATTGGTAGTAAAAGGCAAACATAACTGTGAAAACTATTTGAATCGATCAGTGCCATCAGAAATGACACCAGGTATTCGCCAAAAGGGTAAGCATTGTAGGTAAGTAAGCAGGGTATGTAAATATAAAACGTCAGTGCAAAAGAATCGCAAAAGGAATCTCTATCCACAGAAAATTGTTACATTTTGTGAAAAGGACATCTATCACACGAAGTGATCACTCGGGATCAGTGATGACACCAGGTGTTCATGAAAAGGTGTCAGCATTGTAAGTAAGTAAGCACGGTAAATAAATATAAAGCGTCAGTTTAACCAGTTTTGACTATTCACAAAAACAGACTTCATTTTGTGAAAGGGGCACAAATCACACGAACACACCACTCGAGATCAGTGATGACACAGGTGTTGCGAATAGTGTCAGCATGGTAAGTAAGCAGGTTAAATAATATAAAACATCAGTTTAACCAGTTTCGACTGTCTACAGTAACCAGTCCCACTTTGTGAAAAGGACACAAATCACTCGAAAAGACCACTGAAAATCAGTAATGACACCAGGTGTTCCTGAAAAGGGTCAACGTGTCCTGCACTGCGGCAATGACACCTACATACCCCGGAGATACTCATGGTGAAACACTTTTGAGAAGTGGCACCAGGTAAAAAGTAATTGGCAATGCTCGTATATCACGTGGAGTCCTCAAAATAATCCAGCCTAATCGATCGGTATATTACGCACATATATGAACGTCGACACCAACAACGCACCATAGTACCAACTCCCAATACGTAGAAACAATCTAGCAGGGCACACGTGTAGTTATTCAGTAACCCAGCGTACATTTGTTGTCTATCACAGCACCAGGGTAAACACATAAGATGAGATTAGTGCTCGGGAAACAACTCCCCCGAGTATCCGACTACACTTCACCTTTGTGTGCCCCCAATCCTGCCAAATAGTCATCTCTATCATTCAATGTCCGTGCACACACGCTAGTGATCGCCAGTTGAGCACAGCCAGATTCTGGAAACACGGGAAGATTCGTCTAGTGTAACATGTACGGAATGTCATTTCTTCCAAGAGTTGCATATATGAAATATATCACTGGTGTTGCCTCTAATTGTAAATTATTTTTTCCCTCTTTCCAAAGATTTTATGGAAAAATGAGCATACTTTCTCTGTGTGGTACTATCATTACAGTCAACGTATCCCAATTTCGTAGATCGATGCTCATGATGTCAATCACTGGATTGTCTGGTCAAGACTCGATTATTTATAGCCGCCGTTATATAGCTGGACTATTGTTGATTGTGGCATTCAACAATAAACAAACAAACAAAACTTGTATAACAATCATACTAATATGATGAACAACGGTATATTGCCATTAATTACATTTTTACCACACTTCTGTTTTTTTGTAATCCCGTGAAGGCCCCCTTGAGTCACTCACCCACCTCCTCACATGTTAAATGATTCGCCCCATGTCTAGATTGTTTATATAGTCATAGACCCGTGAAGATCTGGGTTAGAACTGGTTTTCAGCAACGCCATGTAAGAACGACTAACAGGATCAGCAGGTCAGGTTCGCTGAGTTGGTTGACATTGTATCTCAATTGCGTAGATAGATGATCATGCTGCTGATCACTGGATTGCCTGGTCCAGACTCGATTATTTACAGACAGCCGCCATACAGCTAACTAAACTTAACTCACTCACTCTTACAGTTGTTATTAAGGATTATAATTAGTTGCCTTTCGGACTGCGTGAAATGAGCAGTCACATCTGAACTCAATCAATCGCTGTGCAGGGGAGAGGACTCTGTTAAATAACATATGTCAAGTCCACTGTATTATCATAACTGCATTATATTGATTATCAATGCGGACATGTGCTGTCACCTGCATACACACATTATAAATGCACGTGTTAACTTTATGTTTAATGTATTGTCGCTGTCATACACAACTGGGACATATTGCTGAGGCATAAAAGTTAACACATGAATATTTTACAACATTCCCTAATGTGTAACTACATAGTACAAATCAGTCGATCAACAGATAAATCCAGTTAAATAATGTCATGAACGGTGGACCGTTTGTCAGCTTCCTTATTCATTTTATTTGTTTGTGTTTCTTTGCCGTTTAACGCCGTACTCAGCAATATATGGCGGCGGTCTGTAAATAATCGTGTCTGGACCAGACAATCCAGTGATCAACAGCATGAGTATCAATCTACGCAACTGGGATACGAAGACATGTGTCAACGAAGTCAGCGAGCCTGACCGTTCCGTTGTACACCTTTCATGAAAAGCATGGGTTGCTGAAGACCAATTCTAACCTGGATCGTCGCGGGAATTATCCATTATGAGCAGTACATGTGGAGATACATCTCTGTTACGAGAATTATATAATATATAGCGCCTGGAACAGCAAGGTTTCAACGGATTCTTCATGGAAATGTTCAAATGGCGGACGGCATCTTAGACATCAGAAAACCAATTTATTTTCCAATTGTCTTGGTATATTGCAACTGTGCTTACTCCGCCCATCCGTCATGTGCTTGACGAGTACGCCATCAATCATTATCATTCTTGCAGAAGGTCATTTACAACGACAGGCCCGACAAGAGAAGAAGAACACGAACGAAGATTACTACAAGCTCCACTACAGTAAATGTCCCATACGTCTGTACGTCATATACCAATGTGATACTTATGTCGAGAAGAACCGCACTGCAAGTGTTCCAAATTTGAGTCAAATTATCCCTGTAATGTCACATGTTCTACTGTATGTGACCTGTAGACCAATCTCATCTGAAGGCGAAAGTTATTTCCATAATGAATGCACGATAATCATATATATCACACGTTCTGTATTCACACAGGGTCCTAATTGAACTTGATATTGAAACATGCAATTTGTAATATGCCCGTGCATAAATTAATTTATATATGGTGTCTGGGTGTTAATTATAAATTTTGTCTGAGTGTTGATGGATGCAATTGGATATTACCGTGGAAACATTCTATATTGATTTTAATATTTTTGTTATGTTTCATGTTATGAAAGTTTTCCAAATGAATGATTGATGTTAGTATATGTGTGTGAACCTTATATTTCGTACGTTAGTAACCTTATGTTAGTATGAAAACTAGTATATTATTAATATTGCATTAGTTTTAACATTTACTTCGGGAATTCACAATCGGCTGATAAAATGTCACATGGAATTTGTTCTCGTTGAAGACGAAGTAAAATGTCTTTTCTGAACTTGTAATCAGCGTAATTATGTACAGATATATTCACTAGTAACAACACCACCATATGTAAATGGTGGGCAAACACGGAACCATTTCAAGCTTGGCTCCGTCTCAATGTCGCAGCGCAGAGTGATGAGGAAACCAGCGACAGCTTACACAGCTAATTGTATCACCTGTGTATTGGACATTGATTTTTAAATCGAATGTATTGAGAACTTAACCACTGATACGAATCACATATTTTTAGATTCGTTTATTAAAACTAAAGGAAAATGATTGACTCTATTTTTCATTCCAGGACGTCTTAGCATGCTTAATGATACAAACTGATACCACATTGCATAGACTGATTTATGATAAAGATATTGAGCAAAATTTAAAGGCATATTCTTATAAACATAGAAAAACAAAGACCAAATCACTGAATAACATTATAGCTGAAAATATACAGAAACTGTTAAACATACAACGCAAATATGCTACAACAAAACAGTTGCTCACCAATATGTCCATCAGCCTCACAATAAAATGAAAGCGATCTCTCAAACATGTTCCTGTAAAGTACGTCCGTTTGGCTGTCCACATTTGCCGGCCATCTGACCATTTGGACACATCGCGTTTCTACGAGCTCTCAAGCACAACTGTGGAACGAACCGCTATCTCGGAGTGCTGTTGTAGTGAACACTCATCTCTGCTGTGGTCGTTATCAGTTTCACCGATTGAACACCTGGCAGGGCCCTACCGACACCCCCCAGTGTTTACAAACAATACATATCTGTGTAGCGCGATGCGTTGTGAAGCTTGGATAGAGCTGTTGGTTAATTTGGTGTACACATGGTTTCGGACTGATCCAACCTTCCATGTACTTCCGCTTTCGGATTGACCGCGAACAGAAGCCTTTTCAATAATGGTATTTTGAAGTAATATTGCTAAAGCGACGTAAAACTTAACTCACTCATTCGCTCACTTGTATTTTAAGACAAATATCTATACACTTTTAAAAAAAAAAGAAGTCATCGGTGTCATAAGAGATGAAATGCATTAGATTGCAATATGTTTATTGTTATTGAAAACATTTGTTTTGATCTAAAATATTGTTAAGACTAAAACTCCTGTTGGTTTCTTATGGGTCCATGTACCTTCCATACTCACAAGGCCAAATATAATTACCTTTTATAGTTACATTATAAGTGTGTATGGCAAATGACACGACGCAAGGTATGCAGAGAAACATAATCAATAAATTCTGATCAGCTAGAAGATTCAGCAAAGTGTGGCCCCTCGTGCAGCAAGTTACACTCTGTTCAAATAACACTGTGTTCGATTTCTAAAGTAAACTGGAAAATGAAAGTGATTAACTCCAGTCTAGCCTGAACCTGTTCCTTTAATTACACAGACAATGTGACAGACACGGTGATCTAGCAAAGCAAGTAGAACAACGCTTGACCTGAATAGTCCTTTGAGGCAGACAGTTCTGACTTCTCCTTCTAGATGGATCATTGTGAAAATGAGTCGTTCAGGAAATGAGTGGACGTTTAAGATAAACCGTGAAAAGGTCATCAGCGATATTTGGTATAATTACAGAAAAGTGCGGGTAATCGTCTTGTTCTAAGTGAGAGCTAATTAAAACGTCTGTGACCAAGGGACATTCTCACGATTATCTCACAGAAAAAAATGAACATGGTATAAAATGGCAAAGAAGTAATATAAACTAATATGTTACCTCGCGTGATTTTGTAAGCTGTCCCTTTTGACATGTTGAAAGAGGGTTTACATATTTTGATTGATAGGACTATTGTTTCCATGAAAAGGGTTCAAATTACAACTATTTATTGACGTAAAGGTTTGATTAAAACCACAATACTCAGGTGGGTAAGTTGAGGGATTTCCCAATACATTTTTTTAGATTTGAGGCTAAAATAGTCAGACAAGTATAGGAAGTAGGTATCCCCGGGAATATGGGATTCTGTTTGTACATCAGTTAAACGACATGTTGCAAGTTAAGCTACAGTGGGAGATATATAGATGACCTCCTTGTTTTAATAGTACCACGATAAACGAGTATTTTCACCACATATACCCCTAAGAGATGAAAATCACACAAACAACTAAGGAAAGGTGCATTAAATTTCTTTATTCTAGTGTCAACGTTTAAAAACTTATTACAATGATTACTTAAACTGACCTAAAACAAAAATATGAACTTCAATGGAAGTTGCATCCGATTCGATTAAGTGTTTTTTTTAATGAATGATTTTGTTTACCTCTGTTTATAATTATTTCAATTAATCTACAGTGAGTTAGCTTAATTAGGAGTTTCTCTTAGGCACTAAGATGTTGTAAGACCTGGAGAGAAGCTGCAATGACAAATGACTAACCTTGAAACGTTTCATGAAGGAACCGTGGGCCTAAAGGAAACGACAACGTTATCACAGCCAATATGCCATGCACTTTGCAGTACGTCACACAAAATATATTGCTGCCATCGAGTATTATTGGGTACATTATCAGCACTTCCCACATTTAACAGCTGCTTCATTAAAGAGTGCATATATACGTCAGATGTTTACCTACAAGCTTTGGCATTGGGACCTCTATAGAACTGTACTGGAACACATACGAAGAACATGTGTGTAGGCGGTTTGGTAAATCCGTCACTGAACTGCATATTTCTCAGCAAAATGAATGTTGGCTCAAATGATTTCAGTAGACAGAATCTATCCGTCCCTCAGCGGACAACAGCGGCAGATAAACATTCACATTCATATATTTGTCACGTGAAGAAAATGTCCATCCAAGCCACAAAATGCGAGACATACTCTAGGAAAGTCAATGTAATTATAATCTTGTGCATTCGCCGTCTATATGGCCATCCACATGTGTCGTCCATGTTTGCTAAACTGGATGAGTCCCTACGGGCCGAGACCAATCGGTTCTGTAAGGAACAGGCAGTTCATTGTCTTGAATTTCGTGAAAGGATTATCGTCAGGAAGTACAAAGAGGCCTCTGTGAGCTTGTCTTTAAGAAGAGACATAAAACGTGTGCAAATAATTACTTTGTCTGAGAAAGTCGTAATACTGATACTAGACCACTAGTACAAGGAACTGTCGGTGTTCAGACATTAATGCATGTATGTGTACATTTAATGCGGAGTATTAACAGTGATCGTGCTTATGTCTGCATTGTCGTACATTCAAACAATGATACGTGCTCCCTTGCTTTCAAAAATCAAAATTGAGATCGAAGAAGCATATATTCTTGTTGAACATTTATTCATGTTTGTACGAAAAGCATACACGATTATCCTGACCAATAAAAACAACATATCCAAGATATCGACTTGTTGGTTTCCGGACACTTGCGAATAAGAACTTCATCCCAACACAAGCCACCACAGAATGTACAATGTCTGTGTGGCGCAAAACCCCTCTTAACACACCGAGTAAGCTATGTAAATACTTAAGTAAATACTTAAATAAAGCCTGCAAACATAATACTTGTGTCAAGAACAGAATACCATCAAAAGTCAATCTATTTTCCAACTATATCCTTTTGTCTCTGCCTCGCGTTCATGTGCCAAATTACACCCAAAGCAATTTGTTTTCAGACTGAAAGTAAGTCTTCTCGGTACATACCATACATTAAACGCCCTCTCCACCTGATACGTTGTCCTTCATAATGCCATCCTGGGTTCCCAACACACTTGTGTCACTATCACGAAGTCTCTATTAATCAACTGACAACGTATGCAAGAGACATACATGTTATGCATGCATATTTGATAACAAATTGATGTTTGCATACACATCCCATGAGGAAACATTGAGTATAGCGTGGATGTTGAAGGGGAATGCTCTACGAAGATACGAACATAATTATTCACAGACAAAGGATATCCTGAAGCCATCGATTTGTCGAGGATATTGTGTGACTACAAGCTAACCAGAAAACATCCAAACATGTTTTCAGCGACTGAGATAGCTAGTTGCAGCCGATGAGAGATATAACAGCACATGTTTTCTTTAACACTTCAGTTTCAAGAGTCACTTGGGTGCAACACAAAACACCCTCGAAAGTACTGGCAGTTGTCCATGATGTATCTTCTATATGGTTTGAAGATTGCATCTTCCTTAATGATGCAGCAGTACCCGTCATCATCAGGTCTCCTTTTGATGACGTCAGTCGTCATCATGTAACTCACATCACACCTCGAGTCGTAGATTGGGCAAAACTGGATGCAGTATGACTTTGTTTGTGCGTTCAGCAACGTGTGATTGTAACGATAAGAATATACTCGGTTTTAGTTTGTGGTTAAAGCATGCCTACAATGAAAAATAAAGTATCAACTGTTCATATTTCCTTCCAAAGGAAACAAAATAACGCCTACTACACGGTATGTTCACGTTATCTTGATTTCAACATCCGTCTATATTGCTGATGTCCGTGTTTGTATTATATGTACATGTCACAAGAGGTCGGATTTATTATTCATTTTAACTTCTTCTGTAAGATATACCACGTGTTTGTTGATGCTGAAGAGTAGTATCAGGTTTGTTTTCTAAACGTTTCTGTAAATATTTATGAAGGTACACATTTCAAATATATGTTTATGTTCAATACAAACGAGTAAAGATATACAAACGAGACATTTTAGCACATAGAGGTGAGGTGAGGTAGCCCATTATTGAAGCGTTAAATCGTGGCGCATAAGACCTGAGTTCGATCCCCAAATGGGTAAAAGGCGTGTTATCTCATTTAAATATATTAACTAAACATACTGTATCTAATCGAAAGGATGAATAAGTGATCATAGTGAATGTTCTTTTTAAAAGTAGATGATTACTTTTATTTAATAGTAAATAAGTTAAATATGGTTTAACTCAAACATTTAATCATCTCCGTGTTTAGCTGGAGACCCGTTTAAGTTTCCTGTTGTATACGGCATTTTAGTGTTTCATTCAGTCGTATGGCTGGCAATGTGATAAAGTCTGCATATAGAAAACTCTCGTAAAACACTACCAACCGTTGACTTAACTTAACAAACAGCAAAATAAGTTGTTCTCACAAAAGAGAAACCACGAGTTGTCTTGAACGACAATCACTGCTACAGCAGCAGCAGAAACATCCCTACTTCATCACGACGGGACCCTAGAACGCTACCCTGTTGAAGAAAATGCACTTGCTTTATAATACCCTTGTACAGTACCATTCTTCGATAAGGACAAACTATTATGGATGAACAACGTATTCAGGTAAAAAGATTCTGAAGTTATTCATCAATCAGTTTGTCCTTATCTGACTCTCCAACTTCTAAATATGTCAGTCAAAAGAGTACCATTATTCATTCACTGAATCCAGTCATAGAACGAGTGCCATATAAATTGCTAAATAATTCCACTTTCCCTACAACAGACGCAGGACATATTAACCATGTAATATGCAGTCCAAGATAAACATGGTGTATTTACTCATCCTCAACACTCAACTGGAACGTTACACACCAACACAGATACATGTAGTCACAAGCTTCAGTAACATACAATCCCTTGTGTGTTGTCCATACCTACACTGGTTCCCTAACCAATACCTCTCGGTGCAAAGATGTTAGCGTTGCAGTTACCTTGGCGTCTGGGTTAAGTAGGAAAACAGGAAGGACTAGTATGTGCATGTTTTGTTTATTTTAGGCAAGAAGGAGGGCAAGGTTCACGTCAGTAATCGGCTTGTTAACAGAGTAATGTTGTCATGTAGTAGTATTGATCGTATACCTTGTCCTCTACTCCACAAATAATTATCGATACTGATAAAGTTTGCAATTCTCCTTACTAATTAAACATCTTCTGACTAGCTATGAGAAACTAGTGTATATTTACACCAGCAAGGACATTAGCTAGCAGAACGTACACATTTCTTTGTTCAACGTCTCTTCTGGAACATGATATGTAGAAATGTAGAAATATATATACATGCGTGTGTGTGTGTGTGTATGTGTGCGTGCGTGGGTGGGTGTGTGTGTGAGAGAGAGAGAGAGAGAGAGGATATGTGTAAGTATCTTTCGCTACAGCATAGTCATACTTTTATTTAACATTTACATTGTTTAAGGACTGTCGATAACTTCCACATACAATTTGCTGGATTGAATTCTCATATAACGTTACTTAACATTTTGTGCAATTAAATAGCAATAAGAAACCTAATTTGTAATCATTCACCTCTGTAGCATCTTGTCTGATCATATAAAATGATTATATTCATTGTTGACATTTTTGCGTAGGTTGGTTTCCACAGTAAATTAGTAAAATGTTTCGCACACATAAAGCAATTATGTTATTTACTTAGATGGATTTTCCAAACAACTCGTGCGCAGCTGCGATATATATCTACAACAGCGTCTTAAATAACATCCCAGTCACTCTACAAAACACATCGGCACCACTGTCATGTAACGTATCGTCGACTTGTGCTTGTACGCAAATCCCTCTAATACATAATTGAAACAAAACTGCGCCAAACCACAACATATTTCAGTTTGACTTTAAGACACCGAAAGTAATTAAACACACCAGTGTAGGAATTTCATCATAATGGTTCAATACTGAGTGAAAATTTTGACACTAACAAGGGCTTTATTTACAAGAAAAGTTAAAGAGAAAATTTGTAAGGAATTTTCCTCCTGCTGTGAACTCTCCATGTCATATGGTTAGTGCCCTCTTAAATTATCTCCTTTAGGACGAAAACCACTGTGTAGGAATCAGTCTCGCTGTTCCACGGCTCAAATAGCTGAGGTATCAATTATGTAATTAAATCCTGTTGCAACCCACTGCACGCCAAAAGAGAATGATGTGATAAAATACAAGCAACTTTGGTGCCTATCTTATCTTAATTGAAAATCGGGCATCAGTCAAGAAGTGCTTAGCGATGGTTGCGAGAGTTAAATCAGGTTTGCTGTGTCATAAAGAAACTTAAAAGCACAGCTGCGCGATAGAGAAACCTGTTGCATACTTGTACATATCTAAGGGAAGCATACAAGTCCATTTTGGAAACGAAAATCAACGGTTGGTTCATTGAAATATTAACATGCAGAGACTAAACACATTTGTATTCCTTTAACAAGATATGTCCTATGCTATATGAGTTTGAGTACAATAAACAATGTTGTCAATTGGATAACGTGTCATTGCTCCAACTGTGTGGCATAGTGCCACGCGTGGGATATATACATGAATAGTATTGGAAATAACAGTAAACAGATACGTTATTACACGATTAATATTTTTTCTGGCAAAATTAATTACCTATGTTTCTATTTGATCTAAGTGCTACTGTTACGTAGGAAAACGGGTAAAACGGGAAATTAATTACCCATGTTTCCTTTTGATCTAAGTTCTACTATTACGAAATGAAACTGGTATAACGGGATGCGATCACTTATCCATGCTGACCTTTATGGGGTTTTTTTCATTTTGAGAACAACTTAAAAGCTGGTTCTTATGTGGTTAACGGCGACACAATTACCTGCTTAATGTCGCGATTAGTGTTCGGTACTTTGTAAAAATTTATGAAATCATGGGAGGTCTCTGGGATTCTTTGAGCCATCGGAAACTGTTGAACATAGTTGGTGGTAGGCGTATAATAAACTAGAAATAATATAAATACCTACTACATCATAAGAAGAGCACGCTTTCAATTAAGTTAAGTGCAGGGCATTTAATCTTTGGATTTACACAAGTTCTTATATATCCCAAAGGCTTCATCGAGTAGGTCTTTTCATCAAAGGTAGCACAGAACCGTTTCGTAGGCAATGGGGTGAAACAAAACAATTACAAATCACCATCCGATGCCAAGAAAGACACTGTAAATCCAAAATAGTATCAAGCAGTCCATGATGTACAGGATGCAGAAGAGGGTACATCTTGTAGCTTGTTATTTGCATGGAAAACAATGGTGGACTGCCAGTGTATATTCGTACCAACCCATCTGCCGTTACTGTCGATTGCCTTAAGCCACCGGCGTCATAACATACATTTCTTCTCTACTAAACACTCTTCACTTGTTTATGATGCTTTTCAACAGAGAAGAGTTCCCTGCTGATTGAATACGGAAGAGCAGATGAAATAATGACTGCTCCCTTTCCTGTGTTTACACCTTGTGCTCTCGGAGAAGGCAGTGTGAATTGGAGGGAAGAATGTTTTTCTGCAGTAGAACAGTTGCATTGTCAACCAGCGATGATAGGTGTGTGCCAATAGAAGATAGGTTTGAATTATATTATTTTATCTTTTGCTTTTTGTGAAACGTCGGTTTTGAAATAGACCTTTCTGTTTATTCAATTGACTATATAACGAAAGTAAATATCTTCATAAACGAAGACGCATTATCTCAGTAAAATATAGCTTTAGTCCTTATCTCCATTTACACAGGGCATATAGTGTTTCGTGCTTAAATGTTTGTAAACATTTACCCGCATTAACTATTTGCCATAAAACAAACCATAGGTAACAAGGTCAATGTATATCTTTGGATTACATTTGTTTTCTATGGAAAATATAATCAGCTGTATTACCTGTCATTGCCAAAAATGTAAAACTATTTCTTCATAAAACATAAAAATAAACAATATCTACAATCAAAGCAAACTTGAAGTGGATAGAAACATACACAGCATACAACATCGGCCTACACCTCCCATTCTTTGGCATTTAAGCAAGAAAGCCCCAATCAAAATTGCTCAGAAAACATGTAGTGAAAGTAGTTAGAAATCCGAGCGGGCGCTAGTATTTACCTTTCAACACCGAAAGCTAGGAAGTGCATCAGGAAGTCTGACTTTTCACAAAAACCTCTCGGCAGTGCCCCCAGACAGGAGGGCTGAACATCAGTTGCCGTTTTGGCAGTTGTACCAGACAGCGTAGGGTTGTTACAGAAGTCAGAGTGCCGCGTTCGCCAGGTGTCCGCGATAATCCTGTTTCAGCCGAAATGCTGAATTTGTCTGCGGCGATACTGGCTGCAGTGTATATATTTTCATGCACTGTAAGAGTGCGTCAGTTTGCTAATTAAGTGTGTGGGTGAGTGAGTGACCTGGGACTTCACGCCGCTTTTAACATTTCCGTTACCTTGTCAGAGGAAAGTATGTTGTGTACCTGTTATCGGTATCGTGAAATCGACGGGAACATGTTGTATGGTTCCGATGCTGGTGTACATGTAGCGATGTAATACATCTATCAAGGATTATAATCAGGAAAGTTCTGTGGTTCGAACCCTCAACCAGGGTATGATGAGTGGTCTCCAGTAACATAACTGGGGTCATCGTTTTAGATATCTAAAGCTGATAAGGCTTTTTTGGACAAAATATCAGTAAGATTGGCTACAAAACATAGACAATTTTCTCAACTCCTGCAATTGTTTATTTCTCTTTAGAAAACCATATCATATATATGACCAGAGCAAAATGTGGCACTTGATTTTGCAACGAAGGGTTGCAACCTGGCAGTAATCAAATATAAAGACCACGGTGGTTACGAACAATTGTGTAAGTTTCCCACCGACATGGAGACGGTCGACAGCGTTCTACTACTCACAGAGAACACAGGTTTCTACTGACTACAGCAAGACGTTATCATCTTGCCACACTCAAAATGACCAGCGGAACGTCAGTGCCGTTTACGTTTACACGCAATGCGTAATCATCTCTATGGAGATGGTAATACAAAGACCCGACATCAGAGGCGTACACGTTTGAATTGGGCTGAATTTCACGCCCTCTGGACAGTTAAGGATAGGGCTGTAGTACTTTTCACATGTTGAGAGACTGTCCAAAACATCACAGACCGTCGTGTCGGAATGTGCGGTAGACAGGGAGAAATATCTCATGATCTCCAACGTGGCCGAATATGACTGCTGTGAAGGGGGTTCAATCATGATCCTACTTGAGTCAGTAGAACGGGTTTCCATGTGCGCTAGACATTAAATTCTTGACATGTACGTGAGACCCCTATGCTGGTGCAATCTTTACTGACGTAATCCTCGGAGTCGATAAGACAAGACCTCATCATGCCTTGATGTCTACTCAGAGCAGGAGACATATCGAGCGTGCTGCAAGTTGCCCGATCCACGGCGTCCTGTTCTTTCGGCAACTAAACAGGTATTCAGCAATGCGCTTGACAATGACGGGAGCAATCGTCCCTTCCCTTCAAGACACGACGGTGTCAGGTTGTGATCGTATCACGTGCAATCACATGGACTATTGACTAAATTGAATCTGTGTGCTTGATTCTTTCACACCTTGGTTTTAGTAAGATGCTCTAAATTCTGTGGATTATGTCACAGAAATACAGTTCTCTGTTGGCACACAAGTCTTCTCGAAATATTGTTTTGGCAGTTTCACCAGAAGCAAACGATTTGACGTTTTAATGTGATTCTTAGCAAACTGTGAGTAGTATAGCTTAAAAATGCATTGGATAGTGTAGGAAAAACATGTACGTGCATGTGCTTCCGAAAGCTTTAAAAATGCACACATATAATTAAAAGTCCGTCGGTTATAAGGAACACGTGGCTGCTCTGAATGATTAACATATGAGACAGTACACCAACATCTTATACTCATTTATCCCACAGGCAAGTGACTGATCATCAGTGTTGTCTAAATACCATGCGAACAAACAGAAGATAAAAGCATCAAGTGCCAAAACTGAAAAATCTTTGTGCAAAGAGAGTTAAGTATCAACATACGTGTATACCAGCTGAAATCTTTTATATCCAGTGAGGAAAGTTGTCCGCTGGTGTTCTACAAGGATATGTTTTTGTCCTTTTCATTTCTTGCATGCGTACGTGCTTTCTCTGATGACGTATATGCATGACGCCTTATGCGCTGTTTGTCATCGACACCAATAGCGGTATTTCGTATACAAACATCAACACAATTCCAATTGAGATGTATCTCTCTACACTCAACTTTTAGGGTGATAATCGGTGCAATGCGAACTGTTCAATTACACTTTGAGGGCAAGAGGGAGCAGGAACTAACGTTTAATCAACTATTTAAAAATATAACATGCATGCGAAATGATACATGGTCGATGCTAGCGATACATGCCCTGTCACACTGTCTGCAAGGTACGACGAGCGGTGAATGGTAACACACGGTCGTGAAAGTAATACAAGGGGCTATAGGAGGGTCTGAAATATCCCGAGTCTAACTATGACTGAACCCTTGAAGATCCGGGTTAGAATTCATCTTCAGCAACCCATGCTTGTCGTAAGAGGATCGGGATCGGGTTTATAAGCTTGCTGACTTGGTTGACACATGTCATCGTATCTCAATTGCGTAGATCGATGCTCATGCTGTTGATCACTGGATTGTCTGGTCCAGAATCGATTATTTTTACAAACCGCCGCCATATGGCTGGAATATTGCTGAGTGTGGCGTTAAACAACCAAATAACCAAGAAACCATGACTGACTTTTTAAATTAAGGTACTTGTCAATGTGTTCTTGTCCCCCAAAAGCTCAAGTCACTCTTGCCAACGATGCAGGGATGACGTGGTCCCATTGTTGTAGAAGGCCTCCTCGTCGTGGAGAAAATAGTTCCTCCACAGAAAAAATGACATCGTCAATATCATATGCACAATGTTTGCGATACAACTCTTTCTTCAAATTGGGGACGAGGTGGAAACATGACGAAGATGTTCATGGTGTTCATCAGAGCCACAACCATGTCGTGGAAAACTCTTAGCATGTGTTGTTCCTCCAGGAAAATGTAACTACGCGCAACTATGCATGTTTTTCGGAGATTAATGCTTGAATAAGGGACACAATTTAAAAACTGTTTGTGCATGTTTTTATATCAAATTCATGTTGACCTTTAGTTTTAAAGTTTTAAAGTGGAGTGTCCATATCTACAATACAATAAGGCATTGCAGTTGAACATGCAGAGTTACATACCTTAGATACGGTTGTATCTGATGATAGTAGGCACGACACTAAAATTCATGTGATTTTAATCTCCGTCTATCATCGCCATGTCAGTGATCGCGGGTTTCAAGGTAACAACCTTCGGAACCTACATCGCATTTGCCTATTTTTGTTCTCCATCATTAAGATGGCACGTTAAACACATGACATATTTTACAAAACGGCGTTAACTCAAATTTACTCACTAACACACAAGGGAGTCTTTTACCCGATGGACCTTCTATTTAAGCTCACCTGTCTGTTGTAGGTCAGTTTATGGAATTATTGTAACAAATGTTATCTGCCTCTATTTCGTTTTTACCCCAACGGAATCTTTTTATTATTCAATAAGGCTGGCCATTCCATGGTTCTGACGATATATGGCTAAATGGAATATGTTTTATGTTTTACGCGAGATCATTTTGCAGTAGAATATGGATTTAGCCTTATGTGTATTGTGACTGTAGATGATTGATCAGTATGAGAATTGTAACTCAAGCCACGTTCGTTACAATTAAATATCTATCGATGTTCTATCGTACTTAGAACATGAGTAAAGTCGTGAAAAAACAACACTTTTGTGTTGAACTATAGGAAACTAAACGAACTCGTACAGCAGACACAAAACTGCTCTACAGGTAACATCGAAATCAGATAACTGGTTTACCTGAAATTCGGATCACGGAACCGAAATATGAATGCGATTCACATTAATCTGAAGTGTAATAACCTGAAGTATGGTCCCTGCAACCTGTGCTTCTTGTAACAGGCGACGAAAGTGGTCAATTTGTGGATTGTGTGTCATCGCCATCATGTTGTTGTGATGTAAATTACAGTTTCGTCAGGTTCAGATTAGATAATTTACAAGCATAGGTCATATGGCATCAGTAATGCCGAGTGCGTTGTTAGAGTGAGTGAGTTTAGTTTTACGCCGCACTCAGCAATATTCCAGTTGTATGGTGGCAGTCTGTAAATAATCAATTCTGGACAAGACAATCCAGTTATCAACAGCATGAGCCTGACCACCCAATCCCGTTAGTCGCCTTGTGTTGTTAGAAGCATGCAGGGTTTAGAACCGATCCGGAATCCAGTAATTGTAACGTGTTCACGCATTTGTAAGTGCACCATGCAATTCATTTGATAATCAGAATATTCTGGAAGTTATTGCCTTACACATGTTTATAATACATTGCGTTCCACACCACAATTAATTTTCAATTAATTTTCAGCATTTTGTACTTTTGTTTGTAGATTTCAGATTCAGATTCAGATTCATTTGTATTCAGTATTTCGGGCC
>VKKT01000372.1:110614-122466 GCA_008038995.1 Haliotis laevigata
TTTTTAACATGTCACAAAACAACAAACTCAGATTTTGGAAATGTACCAGTCATATTTGGAAAATTAATGGTTTTACACCATTCTGAATGATGAAAGTGTGAAGATTTGAATGATCACATAGTGTACAATTGAATCGAGGACAGTTGACTGTCCGGTATTCGAGCACCATCTGCTTCATCATAAGCGGCTCTAAACTGAAGACAGACAGTTTAATACAGTCAATATCGTGTGTGGTCACCCCTGGCTTGTATGCAGGCATGGACACGACGTCTAGCGGATAATGTCAGTCGTCAGATCACATGTATCGGGACTCTCCGCCATTCTTCCTGTAGGGCCTGTGCCACCGCCTCTCTTGTCTGTATGGGTGGCTGTCGCTTGTTGATTTGTCGTCCAAGGTGGTCCAACAGGTGCTCAATCGGGGACAAATCGGGAGATCGAGCTGTCCAAGGAAGTAACGTCACATTCTGGGCATTAAGGAAGCCCATACTGATGCGTGCCTTATGAGGTGTGGCGTTGTCTTGTTGGAACATGGTACGTGGCTGATTCTGGATGAATGGCACGACGATTGGTCTTAAGACTTCATTGATGTACCCTGCAGCTGTTAGATTAGCATGAATCACAATATGATCAGTCTTAATGTCGCCACAAATCCCTCCCCAGACCATCACGCTTCCACCACCATAGTGGTGGGTCTCTTGTACGCAACAACGTCGTGTACGTTCTCCCTGCCTTCGGTATACCCGTTGTCTACCGTCTGGTTTAAACACGTGGAAACGGCTTTCATCGGTAAAGAACACTCTGGACCAGTTTCTTGCCTGCCATCGCTCAACAGTTCTCGCCCACCTCASTCTTTGACGACGATGTTCAGGCGGCAACGTCATAGCCTTCAGCGGTCGATAGGCTCTGATCCCATGGTATCGAAGACGTCTTGCAACGGTCCTTCTGCTGACTGGATGGCCAAGAGCAGTTTGGGCGGATGACGTCACAGCTACGAAGCGGTTCCTCAAGTGAAGCAGTCGTTCATAACGGTCTTCCTGGGGGGTCGTGACGCTCGGACGTCCACTTCTAGGCCTGGCAGACGTGACACCTGTCCGTCTGTAACGGCTCACCAATCTCAGGATTGTTCGCTTTGAACAGTTCATCAACCTTTCAACATCGGACTGCGTCGCTCCAAAAACCAGCATAGCAATAGCTCGTTCTCTCTGCTGTGCTGTTAGCCTCGGCATGTTTCCTTTCTACCATACGATGTTAAAATGGCATACATCATTTCTCTATATTTTATACTTGAATTCAATACGGCTTTTTACGAAGGGATTTCGCAAAATTCCGTGCAAATTTTACATGTTTACACAAATTACATGAATCTCGTGCAATTCAATACGTAGTGTATGTTGATTGCGTTCGGGCAAGTTGTTTCAACCCGTTTTTTATTGAAAAAATACAAAGGTACGTTAAAAAATGAAACATAATTTTGTGACGTTTCTTTTGCCCGTAAGTTTATTTAAGCACTGTCTTGTCATGTTCTTAAGCGTACGATTGTGCATTACACGAACGGTGTGTGAAGCGCATAGCCAACTATATTTGAACAGGACAAACCAGTTAAACATAATCAAGAAAACACTTTATAAACAAAACAACTTCACATTTATTTTAAAATATGTATTTGAGAAAAAACGTGAAAGTGATGATAATGTTTGTTAGCTACTGTTGAATACCATGTTAATATCAATAGAAGTTCGATAAAACATATTTTGTCTCTGATCTTTAATACTTTGATATTTATGGCATTATTTTGTATGACAACAATTTTGAAGGGAGCTTGTTATAGTAAAACAGTGTACACAACAAGTCAATACCTGATAATAAGACGTAGCCAACGCTTTTCTGACACATGTTGTTAAATGTGGCCTGTCAGGAAAGTAACATATCAATCAACAATAAAATATTGAATTTGAAGATCAAATCCAAACTGACTGGCAAGTTTCTAACATATATATGCTGAGAGCAAATTATCATCCTATACTTTAACATTGTGAGGGAAACGTCATTCATTTTTCATATTTTAGGCAAATTATGCTGAATGCTGATAAATATTAAAATCAGTTGAACATTTTCAGTTTCATAAGTATCTGAAGTCCTTGGCATGTTGTATATATAACATACAATCGTAGAATTATATTTCACATTGGAACACATTTACAAATATATCACAGAATTAGTCATTGCTGAGATATGTTTTCATGTCTGAAGCACAAAAGAGCCTCGATATTACATCATCAAGTAAACATACTCCCTTTATATCAATTTCAGAGCATGTCTAAATTTACTATGCACATCTTCTACTCGTGCTCAGTTTCAGTCAAGACGTCAACATGATATAAATGTAAGAGGGTGTTCTGCAAGAAAGATAAATAAAGTGTATGTTCTTGCATATGTGTTTATGCCCCTGGATCCAACAATATTCATGTTGATGTCTATCAATGTGGACGTATCAGCAAGATAGATATTTTTCTCCTTTTTTCAGAATATGTGTCACATTGACATTTGCACACCTGAAAGCACACCCTTTCTTCAAAGGTGGTTTACATGCAGTGCACTTAATATCAGCTAACCCTGGCTTGGGTAAACTGCTTTGGAACCGAATGGAAACCATCGGTGGACACTTGCTTCATACCACAGAGAAGCGTTTCATCTTGTATCGCTGTCTGGAATCATAACTGATGCAGTTACAGTCGTAGGAGAATTTTAATGCTAACATGCGGATGCCGTAAACAGAGGATTGACCTTATAGCACATCTTCTTTGATGGGGAATATATATTTTGTAAGTTCTGATAATTCCCTCCATTGGATGACCCTTGGATCACCACCACTCAGACAAGATCTTGAAGACAAAAGTAGCAAGCTCTTGGAATATAAAGCGTCAAAGTTTTCAAAGGTATAGTCCAAATAAACGTCATTTACCATCAATAATGATGCATGGTAGCTTTATTTAGCACATACGCGAAGAACACATGTTGGTGTTTGCTTTTCTTGGGGGCATGTTTTGTTGTAATAACATGGGATGAAAAAGAAAATAAATGTAATTTTTGCTCTTATCTTCCTGTAGGCGTTGTATCTGTCATTGTGTTTGTTGGTATTAATTTGCTTCCCCCACAATCCCCATTGATACATACATCATTTGTGTCTCGGAGAGCTTTGATATTGCTGTTTGAGGGTTACTTCTGAGGTGTTGCAATGTCAACGAAAGGAGACGAAAGAAATGATTCTTTAATTGTAATATCTGACGTGGAATACGTGTACCAATTCTGCATGAAAATTCATTTCCATCTGAGAGTTTGATATTTAAACACGCTTTTCCCAAGAGAGGGATCGTAGTGTTAAGATTGCTGTTGATCGTGTTGGCAATATTGTGTTATTGTGTTAAACTGTTGCCAAATACAATAAATGAAGAGCTGTTGGTTTTTCTCCTCATCACCAATATAATTTTCATTTTTACTATGATTTTTGTTGGTGCTAATACGCCCATTCTGCCTTCATGTATGTCAATTTATGTAACCAAAACACTGAACAAATGTGAGTGGGGGAGTATGGTTTTACACAGCTTTTAACAATATTCCAGCAATATTACGGCCGAGGACACCAGAAATGGGCTTCACACATTGAACCCATGTGGGGAATCGAACTCGTGTCTTCAGCGTGACGAGCGGGCGTTTTAACCCTAAAGCTACAACACAGCCCCCTGAACAAACTAGTTACACATAGTTGATATACAGTATGACAGCTGACAGACCTGGTCACACATCTTGAATACGTTTTTCCTTCTTCACAATGATAACACACGCCTCATCGCATGCTTCCGGGTCTGGGAGCATCCTTCGTGGTATACGCTGTTGGATGCGTGGTATGCGTGAGTCACTGGTACCACATGTAGACATGCATTATGACAGAAAACGAAATGCCTGTCCCTAATGATGTTACGTTTAACACAGTTTCAGAAGGGTGATGTCGTCTCTTCAGTATGGAACATTCCATGGAGGTCTGTGAGCATGGTACCTCTCCCGCCCCGACAATGTCACATCTACCACATGAAGTAGAACTAGGGTTTAAGAACACAACGAGTTAAGTGTCTTATATTGTGGATAAGGACAAACTTTATGGATGAACAACTTCTTTATCCAGGTGGTGCGACGTTTCGATACGGATTCTTGTATCGTTGTCAAGCAGGTATACCTATTCATCCATAAAACTTTTCCTTACCTATTCTCCAACTGCTAAAAATGCCACTCAATGTATTGTGCTTGAATATTTCTCTCTCACATAGTTTAGATGCATATGTTCCGGTAATGAATTGTATGCTAGGTGAATTAGAACAAGGAAGTCAGTATTGGTTACGTTTGTCAAGAACAATATAAGTAACTTTGTGCATGTCTTTCAGCAACCTGTTTTGTGTTGGAAATATAGCTCAAACTGATTCTTGATCGAAACCAACTTTGTATGTACACACCATTCGGTTTACCGTGAACATTATGTGGAAAGTCACACGAAAATATATTGAAATAACATTATCAAGAACTTGGATGACGTTCGTCCCTTTTGTTCACGTACATGTCAGCTACCTCAAATTGTAACAATGTACAACTGATTGTTTCATGTTAACTCTCGCTGTTTCTTAAGGGTGGATTGTAGAATGCATTGAAGTACTTTAATCTGATTGGTGTAATTACAGGGATTAATGGGATTCGATCTCGAAAATCGTTCCGAATTCTCTCTCAGGAATATAACATTGATGGAGTTTTCTTCAGTAATCCAATGAAACATATCTGCCATTATACAAGGACTTATTGGCACCACATGTATTGATTTTAGGTTTTTATAAGAAAAGAAAAGATAAGAAAATTTTCTATTTTAAGCGCATGAGATGCATTATGACGTCTAATTCACAGTGACGTCACGTCCAGTGTATGAGTGTAAGAGCTATCGCATCCGTTAAAACTGACATTTCGTTGCATTAAATACTCGATAGAGCCCTCAAATCCGAAAACATGTAATTTATATTTCCCAGCTGGTCTGATATAACAGTAAAACTTCGGTATGAGTCATCCGGACCCGCAAGTCATGTTTCGGGACAAAAACTTCCTTGGTACAGTAGACTGATAATATCGCTTAAAACACGCTTCTTTAATGGACAATCCAGTTCTTCTTCTTTTTGCTTGTGGTGAAAGAAGCAATTGGTACTGCTTTCGCAACTCGTTATGTTGGGTAAGACGTATGAACGAAATTCAGTCTTGTAGATATTAACTCATCAAAGAAACCTACTTGTATTGCTAATTTGGTCACCTGGCCTTGTATATAACATGTGTAAGTCAAGGGAACAATGTGCCTGTATCGTGTTATGCCCTTGAGGAGGTGATGAATGACTGTTTTTTCATATTCTGTGTTTATTGAAACTGCTTGGTATTTTCTGCTAGCAGTTGCTATCAGGTAGTCACTGTGATAGCAATGCTATTGTTAGATATACAGGATTATACCGTATTTTTCTATTTAGTTCGAGAAAGTATATTCATACAAATTGTGTTTTCATTTCCTGCTTGAAGAGTCTGCAGATTTCACTGGACTTTTGGACTCTTTTGGAGAGTTACAGTTCCTATTGTTGATACAGACAATTACAATGTACATGCACGATGTGGTCATTTCGTAACTAACCAATAATTGGTATTTCTTCGTTGGGAATGATCGCATACTGATTTGTGATCGAGCCATAATGATGTCCTTTTGAAACCGTTGGAGTAAAATAGAGAGAAAAAAACATAAAAATCAAACTTAACATTTCTTTCATTCCTGTACAGGAACGTGATTATGTTTAGTTAACTGCATGAAAATGATACCAGGAACAAGAGTTTTGTTTTGACATTCCATACCAAGGCATATCAAGGACACGTGATATAACCCTCATATGTAGGCATAATACTATTTTACGTGGAAACATGCTGAAATCGAAACAGTTGAAAAACATGGATTAATTAGCCTAGATTAATTGATCAGTCTCTTTTGAATCCGCGTTTACCATTGCGCTACCGTTGGAACCAATCGAGTGACTTGGCAGTGGGCTTGACATACACGTGTTTAACACAGGCGCCCATACGCTACTACCACTAAATGTATTGCCCTATACATTAACAGAAACCGTTATCTTGTCTACTCGTTACTTCTTCGTCCTGACGCAATGCGTCTTTCTTCTCTCATTTGCTATATATGTTTGATGACAAAGAGCAACCAGAACAGTCGAATTGCAAAACAAATTTCCACCAATGTGGTACGAATTGAATTGTGAAGATGAAAGCACATTGGAGAGCTGTGTGTGGTCGAGGGTGTTGCTTTAGAGCTGGCAGACTAATCATTCCTCACAAAAAGCCTGGCTAAATGGTTCCCGTACATACTGGAACGTGATGCAACGTTGTGGTAGGAAGACCGTGCAAGATAATGACGGGTGGAACAATGTGTTGCACGTTTGATGGAATAAAGGAAAAACAATGAGAGAACAGGTTTAGGTCTATGTGCTGTGACTTATAGTTATTACCTGTAATAAACCTGCATGTGTGTATCCATAGTTGATTGTTCTACACAATGTGTTCGCGTAAAACACAAGAACCGGGTAAGTACTTCTCCACTGAAGCGATTAGGAAACGTTCCACAGCATGGAAACATACAGGGCAAATTAGGTTGACAACCGTTAATTGTCTTCACGATGTGGATGATTAAAGCATACTGTTCTTGAATTGTACTTTGTAAAAGACGTAGGTAAGACCTTTCAATTATTAAAGCAGCAAATAATTAAATATCAATGTCTACTTTTGCTAATGATATGTTGTATTCACTCGGGGCAATTTGCCAAGGACATAATGAGTGTATTCCTCGAAAGGTTTCAATCAAATGATTGTTTAAACTGACTCAGGTTCTGTTTAAAGACCAGCAATTGGGCTGATGATTGCAAAAACAAACCACCAAAACCCAGACCATAATTATGAGGGTTCTGCTATTGTACTGCATTGTACTATATCGTGAGTATGTATCACTATCATCAAACTATTCCACCCTAACAAGTTAGAATGGACTTTAGATTGACATGAAAGTATTCTGCAGATGTACTGTATGTCATCGTTCATATTGTTACGTTTGATAGCCTCTGGATTGAACAAACGTCCTGGGGATCTCTCTTCGGACTCAAACTCCCGTTGCAAAATACATGTCGGTTGTATCGCTTATCAAATAATATTTATTTGCATACGACCACAGCAACTGTGATCTTATCTTTAGCCTTCACCTTAACCTAACCGAAAATAGTATCAGAAAAGATGAGCTATCAACAGAATTCAACTTTTTCAGTCATCCTTCTTCGTCTTTATGAACCACCACAGGTTCATCCCTTGTTTAATCACAACATTCACCATAGGTATATATTTACTTTCCGATAATCTGGCACTCAATGTCATTGTTTTTCCGCACAGTTATTTCTGCACTTCAACTTGCATGGCATTGGCGAACTCATTTGCCACTATCTTCGTTAGCGTTGATATTACCCGTGGTTTCATGTCCGTATATGCCGTAACTTTAACTGGATTCCAATTTGTAAATACATTCAAAATACTGGCCCAAATGAATATTTTCATTGATGAAAAGAAGATGTATTTCATTTAAGTACGTCTCTTGCTCATCTAGGTTATTTATAGCGTCAGATCATACAAAGGTATTTATGCCAGGTGTATTTGTAATTTATCAGAGAACGTCTAGGGAAAAAGAACCTCAACATGATAGGGAGGTGCATTTCTTTTAACGACATCCGAGGGGTCAAAATATCGTTTAGGTAGTAAAATAGAACAATGTCAGTAAAACGTAGACAGATTATCCAAAAGTCCCTGAAGAAATACCTGACGCTGGCGAAACAACAATTAATCAACCTAATCGTACTCATCCATCACGTCGGACATGCTGCAGTTTAGAAACCACGCTGTAATCACCTTCTGCTGCGGCATCTGAAGACATGTGGAGATGTTTCGCTGCTATAAGTGTGGAAGTCGATTTCCTTGTGACTTTATAAGCCAACAAAGAGTAACAGCAATTCAAAACAACCCAACAATCATTTGATCCATTCTTGTTGGTGCCCCAACAAACAGGCTATGTAATCTGGATATGACCAGAATAATGTTTATTGAGTGTATGACGTCAACAATAACATGACGTCAATGCTTGTGACGTACACGTACATATCAATCAACGATGTCATTTCTTATCATTCGCTTTAATGTTTAGGTATTACGTGAGAACAGAACAGACCAGAACTTTTGTTACGCTCTGGCCAGGAAACGCGACATAAGAGGTGCGAATATACAGTTAAGTGTTCATAGGATGGCGGAATGGTTTACATGGAAGATTGTACAGGTTTCATGGTGGTATTAACAATATTCACATTTATGTAAAACACTAATTCGTTCACAGTTACATTTTAACACATTTGGTCACTGTCTATAATATATGTTTTTGTTCGGGAGGCAGAGGCTAATACAGGCTTGTTGTGGGTAGTAGCATTGGGGAGGTGGTGATTGGGGGTCACGGGGTCAAATTTGGAATTCCTAACTTCAGGCTGTGTTTGGTTTTAATCAGACATGGAATACGGAAGATACTAATGAATCCATCTTTATTTCACTAACTTTCATGTTACTATAGCTCTGACTTTCCAGAGGCTAGATAACCCTGTGACATTCATGGTTAGCGTTGTTTTGGTCTACAGCTCCATGGTACTTATCATTGATATAGAACAGTGAAGATCCGGATTAGAATTGGTCTTCAACAAACCATGCTTGTCGTAAAAGGCGAGTAACGGGATCGGCTGGTCAGGCTCGCTGACTCATGTCATCGTGTACCATTTGAGTAGATCGATGCTCATGCTGTTCATCACTGGATTTGATTATTTACAGACCGCAGTCTTACAGCTGGAATATTGCTGAGTGCGGGGTTAAACAACAAACCAACCAACTATTATTGATACAACGGACATTGTATGTTACAATATATTCATAAGTTTACAGCTGATTCCATATATTTAGAAGAGCGTCGTTTAGCCTGCTGCTGATAGGTTTTATTGATGTAAGGGTTCCTGTCTAGCCTTATGGTTCAGATGTCTCAGATATGTCGTACAGTGATAACAAATATACTCACTCACTCTACTAAAAAGATATACCTTCTGAGTATATGCGTTTCGTAATTCAGAAAAGATGTCCAACAAATTCCAAACTGTATTGAAACCATAAATCTGTCAGTGTCTATCACGAACTTCCAGGTCATTAAGCGATAATGTGTCTAAAATTAGTAACAGTTTATCCTTCTGAACTGGAACATGTGGAGACACCTTGTCTTGGCGAAACTTGAAAAGTTCTCAACCTATCCAAATCATAATTACAATCTTAAAAGTGATAGTGACGATCATTTTACATCAAATAAAATTGATAGCGAGGATAGCATTCCGTCGTCACCTCCAAACTGCGAATAAATAACACCTTGCCATGGGAGATCTGATAATTTCGGGAAATAGGCCGTCTTCTGTTTATCGGCCATCACATGAGTGGGACGTAGATCTGGATCTTCGACCAAAATATGTTTATTTGTACAGGGAAATCTTGATTGATATGAAATGCGAACACATCAGGCTAGTTTGTTAATATAACACATAATCAAGAAACATTTGAATGACAAGGGTGTGTGCTGAACATTGTTATAGAATTGTACAAAAGTCACTTCTAATCACTCAACCAGACACGGTATAATTTTAGAAGCTCATTGGAACCTCTTTATAAATTTTTAAAATGACGATGTTTAAAAGTACTTTGGCTCTGGTGTTAGTGGTTAGTGTTATTTTGATTATAGGAAAAGATTATGTCGCGTTTCTTTACATAAAGGTGTATGAGAATGTCTAGAATTAAACTCTGTAGATAAATCAACATCACTAAACTTCTATGGCTTGACACCTTGCTTTACGCGCGAGAGTAACACATTACGTCACCTGCAAGATAACCTCAACCACATTTAATCTATTGATAGATACTAAGAATATCCCATTCCAAGAATTTGATATTATTTCAAACTCAGCACATGGCAAATGCCGTTTGGTCACAAATCAACGGAATGAACTGCAATCTTGCAGAAATTTCAATCTGGTTACAGGGGTTATCTTTAAGTTGTCTGCATCTTATCACGATGCAAGTGCTTCAACATGTGTAAGCTCTGCGCGCTGGTCCTCTACACGTTTCAAAGACGTGTAAGTATGAGTATAAAAAAATCAGCTGATTTAATCTCGAGGAAACGGTTTGACCCAAGGAAGCAGGTTATATGTGGAAAAATTAACGAAAATGTTCTTTTTCATTTAATTCCTGGTGGATATGTTGGAATAAAGATATTAACTGTTTTACAGTAATATAAACAACTTCCTGGTAAGGTTTTAATGAAATCTTTCATGGGCGCAAATTGGACACAGGTGCTACCTACTTAGTTTATTAATTTCAATTTCATATTTATATATTTTATATTTAAACCTTGATTCTGAATCAAGTTAAAGGCGGGAAGCTGTGTGAAACTATTACTATGAACCTAATAAAAAAGTAGATGATGTATATTTCAAATCCTTCTCTTGTATCCTCAGAACAGTCAAGCAAATAAGGATATATTTTCCGCCATGTTAACTGTCGAGGTGGTAATATTGCAATCAAATCTTATAGTATTAAATTTTGCAAATTAGACTGACAAGTATATGAGACATGTGTTTCCCGTCTCACAGCTGCATTCAATTTATTTCTTGACATCGGAATTCTACATTTCCGAAGATAACAGCATCAAGGTCTATTTTTTCCACGTATAATCTATAAATGTTCTCAGATATAAGAGAATGAAAAAAATATGTGAGAAAGATGTAATTGCAATTGCCTTGAGTGTCATTTCTCAGATTGCTATCAACACGATTTGACCTGTTCGTGAATATTATCTCCGGATCATAATATCGTGAAGGAGGGCGATGACTTGACGATGCCATACAACATCATCAGATCCTTTTAGACGGATTCTTATGATCGTTCTGAGCCTCATATGTTTTTTGTAGTCGTAACAAGTATAAACTTGTCAACATATCGTTGTAAGGAATGTATGTAAGGAATGACCGTATTATAGGTTAGTAGAACAGGAGTATGTTCCTGTACAAGCAAATGAGCAAAATGTCTGTTCATGCATTAATGCATCATCTTTCAAGACGATATATGCATGTTGCACAGGGCTGATGGCTTTAGTGGAATGGTTCCAAAATGACCTAACACAAATGAGACGTTTTCTCTGATAATGGTTGAATATCAAGTATTGAAATTTACGTCAGAAGGAACAGTAAAATGTGAAAACACGTTTTTGTAACATACAGTAATAATATTTAGTGTGATATGAGCATTCCCATAAAGAACGCAATGTACGTCAAAGGGTTGATAAAGAGATACAACACAGTGGGAATAGAATTGGAATCGTTATATCAAGTCAACGTGTCTGTGGTACATCATAAAGTTTATCACATACAACGCGTGTGTGTACAGACGCTCAGCTTCCAACGCTGAAGATCAGTTGTTACCTAGCCTGTCTCACAGTCCCTGAACAACATTATTTTCCCTAATGCCTAGCCCTCCCTTTAATGCTAAAGTATTTCCCATCTTTCTAGGGCTCCTTTTCAATATATATGGGTGTATTTGTTACTATCTGATTTGAACTGTAGTGAGTGAGTGAGTGAGTGAGTTTAGTTTTACGCCGCACTCAGCAATATTCCAGCTAT
>VKKT01000372.1:150189-162283 GCA_008038995.1 Haliotis laevigata
GAGAGAGAGAGAGAGAGAGAGAGACAGAGAGAGAGAGAGAGAACGGTAACGATTCAAATAGTGATGACTCAGGTCACAAACACATGTAAAGGCGAGTCATTTTTACACCCGTAAACAAAACACGGAAACATTTCGTACATTAAACATTAAATCAGATCATACTAGGAGTAGATTTAGATAATATTCATTTTAAACCCGAAACCATGATCCTTAGGTTATTACCAATTAAAATAAAAATAGTAACACAGCTTAGCAATACTATCATTACTCGTATAACATATATATGTATTTTATTAGTTGTACCTTGAATACCGTGATCCAAAACTAAAACTAAAACAGCCAGTGTACATGAATTACTGTTCCGTTGTTTCATGTCCCGACTAATTAAACCATTTTTATATAAAACTGCAGTTACCACCTGGGTCTGTTATGCTCAAATGAGCCTAAGCGATCCATTTATATACGTTTCACCGCTATTTTGACCTTTGGAGTTATCTTAGGCGGATAAACGCGACTGAATATTCTCCGGCATTCAAGTTAAATATACATTTGATGATGTGTGAGCTGGTTGATGAATTAATTGTTCCATGCATGGCAATGTTAATATCATACAATGTTATTGGTGATTAATTGATACTTTGCATTTGGCTGACGCACGGTGTTATGCAACATAAGGAGTGGTACTTGATTCAAAATGAATAATGCACTGATGTACAAATCGTCCCCACCACGCAAGATGCTCCTTATAATGAGTTCATCCAGGAATATTTTCCTAACAACTGTGTGTATTGTCCCTGACATGTGTAAACAGCCACCCTTCTCGGGACTCATTTGTTTAGCTAGTCAAGCAGTCTGAGCTTGAAATATCATACACATCAGCTAGACATTGTTCTTAGTCAAGTGTTATCTTAGCGGCACTGACACGAGTCTGCAATTACTTTGACATGCAAGAAGGTCTTATGTTCAGATTTCCTTCAACACATCTCTTGCCAACTGGTGATTGCTTTACAGCAGAATAAAGATATCATCTGTTGTTAGGAAAACCGTATGTATGCATGGATACTGATCCTTATTGGTACAGTTGTTACATTTGGTAGCGTGCGTCAGGAAAATAGCTTACAGTCTGCATGCATATGGTTGCACGGAAATAGATTTCATAGAGTATTCAAGTGGTTGGAACAATTGTTTTGATACGTTTGTGTAACCTTTGAACTTCCAGTTGTTATGGGTGTATAAAAAAGAGGGTTAAAAGGAAAGGGGATCAAGTTCCAAGTAATTCAGCTGGTGGAATGTTTCAGTTTGGTAACGTAATACACCTGAAGTAAGCTGTTTCAGAAACAGTCTGTAACCTGTTTCTGATGCACTGAATGCTGATACACATAATCTTAATGACCATCCAATACCCACATCAAAGAATTTTGTTGCTGAAATGTATTACATTAGGTTAAATGTAATTAAATGTAATTCTAATATAGCAATCGAAAAACAACCGTCCTAAACTCGCATCAAAGAACTTATGTTGATACACTTTATGTAAGTTTACAAATAATTAAATGTGATTCGAATGTGAGTGAGTGAGTTGAGTTACCGCTTTTAGCAATATTCCAGCAATATCACGCCGGGGGACGCCAGAAACGGGTTTTAAATATTGTACCCATGTGGGGAATCGAACCCGGGTCTTCGGCGTGACGAGCGAACGCCTTAGCCACTAGGCTACCCTACTGCCCCTGATTCTAATGTACAAGTGAAAATACAGCTGTCCAATACCCACATCAACAATTTTATTCTGAAATATATTACATAAAGTTAAAGGTTTTCAAGTCTAAAACTCATAATATAGCCATCCAATACCCACATCAAAGAATTGATGCTGATACACAATACGAACAGTTAAATGTAGTATAGGTTAAAAATATGCAAACTAGTACCCACAACAAAGAACGACCAACTCTTGATGGTTATACAAATAGCATTTCGAATTGATACCGCTTCAATCGACACCGGCACCTGGTACATGGGATATAAAACATGTACAAAGATTTGCATTTACAAAGAGGCCTCTATATATATGTTACAAGATTCCTCGTTTATCCAGACATCCGCGCATCTTCTGACAAGAAAACAGTATCCATCAGCTCCATTTATCATTAAAACTAGTGACAGTGGCTATAAAAACATCAAAATATCACAAAATAAAATTCGCATCATGACGCAATATAACCGAAGAACTTCCACTTCCGTTTTTACAAAAGACATAATCTATTACAAACTCCAAACTGTTAACACATACCTTCCAAAAAGAAGAGGTATATTGAAACCACGGCATCGAACCATGAAATTTAAGGCAAAGATTTGCTGACTGAAAAAACTTCTGAAACGAGCTATCTTGCGATGAGATGGAGAAACCGCACAGGAGGTCATGGGGGCAGATAGCATTTTGACTAAAGATTAGCTTAGCAGGTTCTAAGCCTCAACCAGCGTCTCTGGCAAGTCAGAAGCGAGATGGTTCTTACGCATTTGAGTAAGAGACTTACTTTACGGTCTCAGCAGACGATCACTCGTGAGATACAAGAACATGGTAGAACGTATGGCGGTTACTTTGCTTGAGGGAAGCAACCATTATCAATTTTCCATCTCAGGTGAAGGTACAAATAGGTATTGCGAATGTTCCCCACATACCGGATGAACATCCTCCTGTTGCATGTTGTACTGGGGTGACACGTTTATTACTGCTGTAGTGTCTGAGGTTGTTAAATTATATGCAGAGGCGCACTTTTTACCCGACCTGGCGATGGTGGGTGTGATGTACCAGATTGATATGGAACCTTGGAAACGAATTGCAGTATATCAGCTTTCGTGCATTTTATTAGTGTTCGTGACTTTGCTTTACCGCCGCTTTGAACAGTATTCCTGTTATATCATGGCTTCATACGGAAGAAGAGTGCGAACGAATGCAGGTCGATGACTAGTCTGTCTCACAGTCCCTGAACCACAATATTATCCCTACCGCATAGCCCTCCTGCAATGCTAAAGCCCTATATGAAGCAAGGCTACATTTCCTCAGGTTCAGGAATCTCCAATCTCACTGGGACTCCTTTTCAAATAAAACGGGTATACTTGTTCCTATCAAAATTATATATATTCAGAGACTGAGCGTATGTCTACTTTAAGACGTTTGCTACTTCCGGGCAGCCCGGAGGACCGGTGTGGTGCTGACAAATCATTACACGAAATCAAAGAGGACCTAGGATTCGAACCTGCGATCCTGGTTTTTAGCAAGCCCAAGGGACACAACTCTGTAAAGGGAACTGCGTCGACTCAGACTTCTGGGCTACCCGTGCACAACATGATTCTGAAATATAACGAATTTGTATTTTCGAAGTGAGAAAGTATAATTAGTAAGTTGGTGAATAATGTTTATCACTGTAAACAAGACTTAGCTATGTTACATAAAACGCGGTCTCGATCAGAGAAACAGGTGGCTGAAGGCAGCAACCAACGCTGTCGGGTACGATGACACTCAGTCTGCCAAGTCACAGTCCCTGACACATCGATCACCACTTAAGTCTGATCTAACACTCATAGCTATGGTCCGATACCACCTCTTATAATCATGCTCTTCCTACGCCTTTGTTGTTTAATGTTCTCGTATTGCATACTGATCCCACCAAAACAACTGGGTTAGATTTTATTTATATCGCAACCAATTCTTAGAGACGACTGAGTGCATGAATTTAATCATGCACGTGATCGTTTCAAAATTGCATGCTTGCATACCTTGATGCTCATGGTATCAGTCACTGGAATATCTGGTGCAGACTCGTATATTTACATACCATCAAACAGCAGAAACATTGCAGAGTGCGATGGTAAACAACAAACAAAATCAACAACAAAAACATTGGTGACAAAAATATAACTTGACATCTTTTTAACATTCATCATCCTGGCAGCAGCAACTTTTGCGACAAGCTGGAATACGTAACAACACGTGGTTTTCTTCTCTGATGTAACATGCGTTTCTGAAGGTTACACGGTACATGGCCGGGATACTGTTTTCAGGAACCATGCGCCCTCTTGTAACCTGAACCTACGCTATAAAACAACAAGGTAATGAGATTGGCATGACATCTTCAAGTAAGATATGTCGTGTCATAGTCGAAAATACTCGATAAACGATTTACAGAACATCTATGACGTCATCGTATAAAACAATGACATGCTTGTAATGTTGGTTCAGTTGTCATTTACCTGCTACCCACTTTGCAACATGTCGTAAAGGTGCATGTGCACATTTGCATTATACAATTACCCTAATGAAATAATGACATGTATTGCATATTTAAGATGTCCTATCTGAGTACAACAGGGAAGAAAGGCCAGAAATTGAAAAGATTTAAATCATCTAAAGGACAAATCCATGAAGCACACGATCTGGTGTACCAAGAGACCAACCTTGAATATTGTCTTCTTACTGCATTGAAGAACAGTGTTGATTAATATGCCAAAGCCCACTGGGAAATGAATTAATACTCACTGAGAATTGAAGGCATAAATTAATCTGAGCCTTGTCTACAATAGTTACAATTACCACTGATGAATGTTTGGTAAAATGAGGTTCAATATTACTTCAATCAAATTAACACGTGTGCGTGCGTGCACAGTATAACATTAACGCGCCATTCAGGCACATCATAGTGAGACATTGCAGTTGAGCGTAATGAATATGTCGCATTGTCGCGCATTTTACTGCATTTTAACATATCATAGATGGGGCGAGAATGTGACAATGCGACACATGTTGACATTGAAAATTTGTTGAAATTTGTCGCATTGTCGCCCTTTTGTTGAATAAATAATGTTACTAAACTATTCAAAGCACCAAAATGTCACGTTGTGACATTGCCGCTTTTTGGTTAATTTTGACACTTTTTGCTTGTTTTGGGGACGACAACGAAACAATGTCCCTTCTAGGATTCCATATCTTTAAACATCTCTTTAGTATGATGCCGCCACGGGATCGAACCACAGCCCAACAACTCTCCGAACAAGGACTCAATCCACTACGCTACGGAGACAGTGACGACTCTTGATACACGGAACGCAATGCGTAAACCGGGACGTTCTAACACCATCGTAACGCAACATATTACAGCCAACACACGAATTCTTAAAATATTCTAAGATGGAGCAAAATTAATGAAGACCTGCCAAAGGGTCAATTTGAAACACTTAGCCAGGTATGCGAACAAATGCGTAAATGAATATACTTTCATCACACGTAAGTGCTCAAACATGATAGGATTGTGTGAGTTCAGAACATATCACTAATTACTGTGACAATCTTGACGTTGAAAAATGCAGGACGTTGAGACAGGATCTGTTTTTGAATTACAATTTCCCTTCCCATTAGCCAACTCACATACCATCTGAAACGAATCCAAAACGAATACCTAAGTTCGTACGAAGAGAAAACACGAAAGAATGTTTTGATTTTTTCCACCAAACATCGAGCGCATATTTTCCAAACGAATAGAACCAACGCTCAACAAACGTTGTATCAATGCAAAAAAGATCTCGTTAGGAAAGACATGTTTCAGAAAAACATATCGAAACTGAATTTGGCTCAATGGTATGCTACCACTATTGGCGATACTACAGCATGCTATGTTTGTCCACCTGACAACACCAATAACGAACTTGTCACTGGCGATGCATCTACAAATCAGGTTGTAGAAAACGTTTCCCTCCAACCCTGTTAGCTCTGAGAATTATTCAATTGGCAACCACCAACAATCTGTTTTTCCCTCAATGACATAATGAGACGTATGGTGCCAAGTTGACATGAAATCTAGTACGTTGTGAAGGTAATTAGGCATATATTGGTTTTGGCAAGACGCGCAAATGGAATAGTTAGCCCGTACATATTCCAGGAAGCTTTGCAATATAGGCACAGGTGTAAACAAAACATAGAGGTGTTCTGAAGGGATACACAGATGCGAGTCTGTGGGAGTAGGTCACTGAGAGTTGTTTTCTGTTGCCTGACCCGGTGTTTGTTTATCTTTGTAAGAATGCTTCTTTGATCTCATGAATGTTGATCCTAACGTAACGTGTCTAACGTAACGTGGATGTCTAAGGCTGTATGGTATGGTTTTCGTGTAAGTGTACATCACTTGTATATACCGCTGTGTGTTACGTCTTCGTGTTTTACGGTGTGACATCGATGTATATGAACTATGTGTCAGTGGTATTATGGCTGAATCCAGAGCACATTATACAACTGTACCCAGGGTCCATTCGTTATCACTGTTTCATTTCTGAAGTGATATCGCTAACTCCTTCTCCTTCATTACTAACCTAGCAAAGATGTCCAGCTCATGTGCTTGAAATCAGTAACTAATCAGAATCTCTTTTCTGAATTCGACATAATTTAAAATTTGAACATATACTAATGRAAACGAATAAGGGAACACATGAAAGTACAAGTGTTCCTTTATTCTTTTCCAGGTTTCTTCACATTTGTACTTTCATGTGTTCCCTTATTCGTTCCCAAGAATATATTCGACTTTGTGCCTTTGATGTATTTAAACGGATCACACGACTGTTAAAGCAGTAAAAGATGTTTCCTGAGCTCTGAGAGAGTGAGGGGGTAATGGGGTAGCCTTGTGGTTACAGCGTTCACTCGTAACGGCGAAGACCCGGGTTCGATTCCCCACATGGGTACAATGTGTAAAGGCCATTTCTGGTGTCCCCCGCCGTGATATTGCTGGAATATTGCTAAAAGCGGCGTAAAAATGTGATACGGCAGGCAAACGTTGAGGTACTGGTGACATGGCTTGTTGTTTTGTATATAACAATATTAACAATAATGCGTTTAACAGTAATTATAACACATCAGACCAGACTCGATTATCCGTCGTTGCATTTGGCCTAAAGACAAAATAGAAGTGCAAATTTTATAAATGGGTTATTTAACTGAGATGGGATCAAGCATTTACTTTGAGAGCGAGACTGCGCGCTTTACAGAGATGTACCTGTAGATATTGCGTGTTTATGTAAATTTATAACATCATTGGGCGGAGGTTAGGTTTACCCTCACGCATTAGTCTACATCTACTGCATCTCCTTAAAGTTTTCACAACAAAACTGACAACACTAAACGTTTTAATGAGATTAACGAGCGATTATGGTCTGTGTTTTTTCTTACCAACAGATCCAGCCAGCTCAAAGCTAACCAGAGCAGAAGCTCTGCAGTAACGAGAAGGTAATTACCAGGTACATGTTTGATTGTAACCAAATGTAATAGGATGGAATGGTTACCGCGATGCCTCAATGAATGACCTGCTGGGTCTCCCAATGTTGTAAATAATTACTTAACGAGGACTGACGAAAGGTGAAATACTACAAATTGGAACTTTGAGGAGGAGCTTAATTCCACCTGGTTAATGTTTCTCTGCGTACATGTTCATTCTGGCGGTGTTAAGTAAATGTGCTTCACAAGAGCCTTTACTGCGTTCCTATTTGAATAATTACAATTGAATTGTCATTGGAAGATGAGAAGCACAGTACAAGGCTGTTAATTCTGAACTGCCTGTCTGGCAGACGGAACCGATGGTGCAGTATTGGGAACAGATGTAGAAGATAATGGCAGTCCTTTTAACTTAGGATTTGGTTTGAGGTTAACAGACTACCAACACATACCGTCATTGCTTGTTTCGTTTTTGTTTGTTATTTAACGCCGCACTCAGCAATATTCCAACTATTTGGCGGCAGTCTGTAAATAATCGAGTCTGGGCCAGAATATACAGTGATCAACAGCATGAGCATCGATCTACGCATTTGGGATACAATGTCAACCAAGTCAGCCGATCTCATTAGTCGCTTTTTACGACCATCCGATCTCATTAGTCGCCTCTTACGACAAGCATGGGTGGTAGAAAAACCAAATTTAACCCGGATCTTCACGGGTAGACATTACATGTAGCGGCTGGGTCTGAGGGGTGGGGTTGGACGTTCGTGGGAGTATATTTGAAAACGTCAACACCAGAGAGTACAAAAGGAGATCTGGCGGACTTTGTTTCCGTTGGACGAAAAACGCAAAATAGTGATGAAAATATTAAAAGGATTTTTAGATACTTAGTCATGCCATCTGTTGTATGGAAAAGTGTGAGCATTCCCTGCCTATCAGTCATCGCCCGTCACAAGCGCATTTTACGATGAAAATCAGAATACCTTAGGTCGCACCGAGCAAAACTTCAGTCAGCCCATGCCAACATGTACAGTTGACTCCTTACCAGACAATCCACTGGTAGGGAGTTCCCGTTCACTAAAGTTGCACCACAGTTGGGACAAGTATTATGTCTCGGCACAAACAATGCTATGCATGTGTATGCAATGACGGTGGGTGAGTTAGTCGTAGTTGTAGTAGCTCAAAAAGTACATGTAGTAATGGTAGCAGCTATGGTGGTTGGGGTTTGCGACTTAGACCTCGACTTTTAATCCTGACAAAAATGTAACCACCCGATTTTAATTTACAGTCTATGAATATATCTATACCCCAGAATTCCAACGGAGCATAGCATCAATAAGAACAGTATTAACGACACGAGTATCAAGTCACCATAAAGTACAAGTACGTTCAATGTTTTGCTTTATACAATATAATATCTTTTTTGCTGGTGAACATATGCCAATTGCAAGAATATTCAGAACAACAGACAAAAACTGTTTGGATAAATTGCCAGATGTGAGCTTGATCCTCAATGTATTTTGGATTAAACACAGCTGCCGTGACGGAGACATCAGCCTCTTTACACCCATAGGAACTCACGCACTTACGACAATTATTGATTTCTCAATGACCATTCTGACATCGGTGTACCCAAGGCTTTTGCGCACCATATCTGTATTTGCACACAATATACAGTAATTACATATTCTCTGGTGACAAAATGGCAACGAAATCGGAATCAACATCAGGATCGGTTTGAAAGATCAAAACCGCAATTCTGAGATCACAGGTCGTAATCTTTTTCAGATTACCAACGACACCGAAGATAGGTCATATGAAATCGTCCGTCTTCAAGCCAAAAACGCATAATCGAGAGACAGTTTTAGAACTTGACTGCTTCGCTCAGTCAATATATTCACTCATTTCCGGAGAGCGCCATCTGGCGTGGATGTAATATAAAATTCAAATTCCACGATACAGTTAATAAAGAAGTCATCTGTGCATTCCACGAGCGACTTCTAGTTGAATTGAAGCAAGGCAAAAGCAGACTTCGCTCGTGATAACTGTAACAGCCTTATCTCGTCTGTTCGCTGCACGAGCTACACGAGAAAACCCCTCTCCACGTGGTCTGACTCAGGACAGATAAAGTCTCGACCAACAACCTCAAATCGATTTTACTTCTGTCAGTTTTGAAAACGGGAATGATTACGGGGAAGCACCTCAAGAATGCTTTGTGGTAATATGGAGAAGAGGAAATGTAATTTGTAAGGGCAACACCGGGTTTAAAAAATTGACATCTCGCGAGATAACGAAAGCCACAGGCAGGCTCGAATTTTCAATTGCGGTCTCAGATTCAGCTAAATGGGTGTCTGTTCAGTTTAAATTTTCACATATGTTTAGAAATTATCATGTACCTTCAGAAATAGTCTATTTAATCTAGTGACTGGCATATGTTTAACAAACGCATAATCCAACTGACCATTTAATCGTTTTACAGGGTTGATGGGTAGTCCAGTGGTTAAAGTGCGAACATGTCACGTCGAAGACCGGGGTTCGATTCCATGTTTGGGTTCAGTGTGTTAAACCAATTTCTGGTATTCCTAAATGGTTTAAAATGTTAGTAACTCACACACTGACGTAAACATACGAAAGTATATTTATCTTGTCAGTCTTATGAACTACGGATGCCATTGAGAGTGAATGAAAGTATGAATATATCTGAGAGTAACGATTTAATTCTAATTCCTTTTTATACTTGCGTGTGTAATAACAGTAAAATACATTTGTCATGGATGCACATACGTATACAGCATGCTATTTACAAGTTGTAAACATGGTGTGTCAAGGAATAAAATGATATACTCATACTCAATTATACACTCAGGTTTCATTGTTTCCATCCTATATTGCTTATGCCTACTGAGTGTATAATAAAAAAATCGATGCTCATTGTGTTGATCTCTGGATTGTCTGGTTCAGACTCGATTATTTACAGACCGACGCCATATAGCTGGAATATTGCTGAGTGCGGCATACAACTAAACTCACTCACTATCCTAAAAAAGTGGAATGTCACTAAACTGACGTACGAAAGAAAGTATACATAGTTACGTTGTTTTTGTTAAAACTATCCAACGCATCATGTATATGTTCAGACTCAAGTCCGGCCGTGATATTCCTGGAATATTGCTAAAAGCGGCATAAAACCAAACGCAGTCAGTCAGACTCAAGTCCTTATGAAGACTCCACGTCTTAAGGTTTATGGAGGATTTTTTACTTCAAGCATCATGATTAGAATACCCCAGCAAGTCAGAAGTGTGAAGTTTTGTTTCCGTATCATATCACAAGACATTTCTAGAGTCAAGTGTTAAGACATGCTTTGACAGGTTGTCGATTAACACTTCTCATGGAACAATATATTTGGATTAGTGACTATAAACCCACACATTTGTTTCTGGAGTGCTTAACAACCGCTAAGACATCACCATAAATGATTATACACATCAACAAAGTCATCTTGTCTTTTGGCAATATTTCACATCACATGGAAATAGTGTTTTAAGGTGTCATGTCTCGACGAGATTATACATATTCTGTATTTTCAGATTTGCAAAATACAAACGTTGTCAGTCTGAAGCCGTTATTGTATGAGCTTCGGAAGACCAAAGGGCAGAACTCTCAATGAAATGTGGAACTTGGATGACGTCACGACAAAAGCATTTCGTTTCGTTAGTATATATACTTCGCTTGAAATAAAAATGTGTTTCTTTTTATTGTTTTGTTATGATTTGTGCATATGTCAATGACAAGATATCAGCCCATCCTGTAGTTTGCGTACGTGAACCAGAGTCTTCATCAGCTGATTAACGTCATAAAATGCAACCTCAACCTTTAAATATTTGATCATTAGGATCATCGCAGGAATATTCATGAATCTAATAAGGTCCTCTAACGGACAATGGTCATAGACATGACCGTTATATATTAAGTAGATAGGAGCCTATTGTTTAATAGTATTCCATTATACAGAGTTAACAGCTAACGTCTAACGCCTAAATGTTTTTTCCATTACAGATGGGGCAGCGGGGAAGCCAAGAGGTGCAAGCGTTTGCTCGTCACGCCGGACCTGTGTTAGATTCCCTACATGGGTACAATGTGTGAAGCCCATTTTTGGTGTCCCCTCTCGTGCTCAAAGCGGCGTAAAACTATACTCGCTCAATCACTCATTACAGATAATGCAGGTCTGAACGTTTTTTTTAAAGAGAGTGTTGATTCCAAACGTTGATGGACCCTAAAGCAACGTTCATACAGTAAAACAGCGTTGTGCCGGAGTTTGATGTCTCGAACTTACAATAGTCTCGAAATAAAAACTTGTTGCATGAAAACAAGATTGGTACTTTCTTTGCCACCATTTTGCTATTGTGTCTGACCGCAGAGCAGTCGAATGATGTGTCTTTCAAACTTCAACGTAACGGTGTTTGGCGGTATTTTCATCCTACGGTAACCCTCACTTATTTCTAAATAGAGTGGTCATATATATCGTGTCGTGTGCAAAAGGGACTTCCACTGTGACGTATTTAAGTCACATGATTACTTCCGGCTTCCAGACATGGCTCGATGACTACCTCTAAGTATTCTGCTGACACTATCGTAAATAGCATACCTATTTTTTCGCGACTCCTTAGGATGACTTTTAGTTCCTACTTGTGTGAGTGTATTACAATATATTCGATAGGGACTTCCACTGTGACGTATTTAAGTCACCTGATTATTTCCAGCTTCCAGACATGGCTCGATGACTACCTCTAAGTATTCTGCTGACACTATCGTAATTAACATATTTATTTTTTTCGCGACTCCTTC
>VKKT01000372.1:165329-187389 GCA_008038995.1 Haliotis laevigata
GGGTCTTCGGCGTGACGAGCCAACGCTTTAACCACTAGGCTACCCCACCGCCCCTTCAATCAATTGAACAATAAAAACAAATTTTAAAAAATAACTGTTCATTGTACAGATATCTGAAGACCACACGTGTACATCTTTAATAAAACAAACATCCGGTTTGACACAAATTATAATTATTTTCCATGATTCGCAACAACATATGTGACAAAAAATATTTAAAAATTAATTGATTGATTAAAATGTACCTAGCGTTAGTTTTCCTACCGTGGCAAAGATAATCAGCGTACTAAAATGATGTTCCATCGAACCGTGATGATGTATTGTGTCAAGCTGTAGTCTAATTAACCTTAAACTGAAACTTACGACCCACCATCAAGCCAGCTGAACTTTTTGTCCGCCAGGCACCTAAAATATCTGGAACACACATCCCTATTAAAACACCTCTCTTAAAACTGTTCCTTCACCTAATAAATGTCATTAAACGGGAAACCGTGCTAAGCGAATGCACACACGCGATACCAATTTGCGTAATGGCTGCACCAACTGCTAAGTGAAACACGATTAAAATATCATCAATCTTGATATTAAAGGGAAGGTATAATGAAATCTGGACGGTTTCCGTTCTTGGCACTCACAGATCCGGCAAAGTTGATAATGAAACCTGATCTGGAATAAATTGGGCAACTTGGAACAGATGGCTATCGTACAGAGTTTCTACACACTAAAGAACCCGTACTTCACTTATCAATCTTGTGTAATTGTAGCGAAATATACGAAGATGAATTACATTTAAACGTCCCCCGACATTCCACACATCTTACTGCTATCTTTCCTGTGTGTACCTTCAACATGCTATGAGGTACTGCTGAGAATCAACTGTTGACAGCTGTCTGAAGTCCGTCATATAGCTCTTGAAGAACACCCTTCTTGTGTTATATCAATATGCTGATATATCCGGTCGATACCTGCTGATTTCTAGTTGAGCTGATTCCAAGACTAACAAACTTTACTGCTATCCCAGTCTGCGCTGATATCGTATTATAGACATTTTGCAACGATTCAAATTGTGAAAATATATTTTACGACCTCCTAAAGCTGGATGTACGTGTAAATCTATTACTAATGTCCATGTATATCGTTTTCATTTTATGTCAAGTGTACATGTAAGCATCATATGTACAGGGGAATCTGTCAATACAGAACTCTGTTTAATCTGGATCACTGTAAATACCGTACAAACCTAAACACAAACTCCTCTTTATTCGTATTCCATCCGACATTATGGCATTTCGCATAGTAAATGTTACTGCATTTTCACAATTGGTGTTTAATGTGAGCATGTTAACGCTATTGGCGTTTGGCCTATACATTCAGATAGCATAATTGAATTGCATTGCAAAGGGACAATATTTGACAGCAAAACATTTTTGGACTCGGTTAAACGTATAATTGCCAGTGTATGAAGATGCTAATGCTAGGGTATATAATTTCTCATACACCGATGGAATATTGTAATTATGTCATACTAATGTATGGCAAGTTTGACCATGTAACATATCATGGTCTATATCCCCCCAACCCACCCCACCCCCACTCTATACACACACACACACAAAGAAAAACACACACACAAAGAAAAAACACACATAGTTTATATACAACTGACTACCTGTCATTCTATTGTTAAATCGCCTGCTTCTAGAGTTGGGTTTCTAGTTCGACTCTTCAGCTTCTAGTAATTGGTTACTAAGCTAAACGTATTATGCCTTCCAACAAACGAAATAACGCACAGGGTTTTTAAAGCTCCGTTGCTATGCACTGTCTTTGAAGATGACAACATGCAAAGACATAAACATTGCATCAGCGTCTGAAAAGGACACTGGTGCATTTCAAATGAAGCCACTCTAATACAAGGTGTGAGAAAGGTTAGCTATAGCGTGATTGGTCTTGTCTTATCTTCGACACATGACTATAGAACTCCCTAATTAACTGCTCTACGACCTTGACCTCGCGAATACATGATAAGGACGGACACTTTTTAGCACCTCACTGTAATTAGCTCTAGAACTATCCCGACGGGGCGTGCATGAGAAGCATAAGGAATTGCTTACGAAGAACCCGATGCGGTACACCACTGCCTCATATAATGTGTTTGATTGCTGTATGTTTATCAATCCTGGTCGATTCATTGGGTGACATCTGTGCATTAACGGTATCTTGTTACGGAGTATCACGTTAACGCGTTGACGTTGGAAGTCAATTACTTAAACGGGTGTATACCGTTTCACTGGTTAACCGTTTAGCGAGATCGCAGCTATTGTGACTAAGAATGTTTGTGTCCATGCTTGTCTTACATTGGTACATGAAAAGTGTAAATTTAATATGTGTCAACTTCAACGTCGACGTGCCCGAATTGTACATCTGTGACGTGAGTCAGTGTGTTATTATTGAAGCAAGTTGACCTTATACGACATTTGAGATAACACATAGAGCGATTTCTATTTTGTTTTAAAGATATTTTATTTTTTACTTCCATGAATCTGTAAATTCAGATATATGGAAAAAACAAGAGGTTTGGTATGTACATGTAAGATGTTGTGAAAACAATAATTATTCTAACACAGTATATTCAGATCAAAGTGACTTTAAATGCAGTTAGAGTTATACTAAATAACACATGTGCACAAAATATTTCTTTGTTATTTGAGGTGTTTGAGGAGTGAATGTGTTTACTATTTATGTGAAACAACGTGTTTCTGTAAGCCCTCCGTCGCAAATGATCTTTTAAAACTAAATTTATTCACAAATGAAATATTCCGGGGAAAAAAACATTTGACAGACATACTGCGTTAGAGTTAGATTAAAATTTCAAGGAACTCTCTAAAATTGTTTACTTATCAGGTATTTTACTTATCCAAACTTTTCAGAACCTGCAAATGACAGCCATATGCATGAACATGTATATGTGCATATACAATAACCCAGTTATTCACTAAAACCTACATATTTGTTCTAATAAAATAGTTGACTTCTGATAAATATAATTGTAACTTCATTTCATAGTAAGTGGTGACATTGTCAGCTGGAATGGTAGAGGTCATGGAGTAATAGAGTATTCCCCACACAACCACCTACGACTGCGAATATGGTTTCGTATTAAAGCTATCGGTCAATATAGCAAATAAATCCCTCTGACGATGATGAACGGGCGTAGCATCTTATCTATGCTTTATGACTTGGTGGGTGGTGCTTCATAAAAACAGAACGGGCGCCATGCAACCATCATCCGGTACAAGTCCCATCCCACCCGAGGGCCATCAAGCAAACCAAGTCTCGCAAGAGTCTCGCGCTAGTGAACGAGAACACATGGTGAATGTCAGAAGGCTCGTCTGACTACTCCAGACTTTATTATGTCCACTGCGATAACCTGCGCTCCATTAGTGTTGACCCGAGAGGCAGGTGAATGTCAAAAGTGCCATGTGCATAGGTGTGCATAGTCTGATATATTATAGCTTTTGTTCTGTTTTAAGCTAACTATCTCCCATTTCCATACGCTCCGCTTGTAGCGACCACCTGACATAATTACTATTTGATAGCGATTCCCAAACACATACCCACGATATTGTCGCAATCCTACAATCGACTCTGCTTTTAGCAGATTAAGATATTTCTTATGGCTGTGGAAAGTCATTACTCAGATTACTGTACTTGTATCGTTGGGATATACCAGATTATATATTCTATGGCGTATCCTACTCATTGTAGGATAAGTGGTATATCTCACAGACAACCGTGTAACGGTCATTGATCCTCAAATACTGAATCTAAAATATGGCAATAAAATATAATGACATAGGTTGTACTCTTTTCTTGCCGGGTTAGAATTGGTCTTCAGGCAATCCATGCTTGTCACAAAAGGAAACTAACGGGATCTGGTGGTCAGACTCGCTGACTTGGTTGACACATGTCATCGTATGATTGATGTCCATGCAGTTGATCACAATAAGGAAAATATCTTACAAAAAAATATATTTTTCAAATATTTTTAAAGTCAGCTCGAATTATTCGAATTATAAGAAGGCTTTCACGATCAAGTTCAGTTGCAAATTAAAATTCACTTTTCGTCTGTGTCTTCGTAAATTCCTCTAATTTCGTTTCACCTCTTTAGCAATATTCCACGCATATTACGATTACGGTCAAACCCTTGGCTCGATGACCCAATGCTTTCACCGCAAGGTAAATCCCACCGTCCTATTTTCAATAAAGGGGACATAACGTCATCCACATGTACGATATTATTATCCAAAACACTAGACATTGAATATGAATGTTGTACTGAAACTGTTTCAATCACCGTTCGAGACTCCCGACAGGTCCGTCACCTCGGTAATGTAGACTACGTGTATAATCTCGCGCCTGGAGCGTCTTCTCGCGAGATGAAGAGACTGATCCGAGAAAAAAAGCGTCTGGGGTATTCCAGGAATACCTGATAACATATCAACCGTTCCGATAATCCCGGTGGGGTCCCGAAATAAGCCTTGGAGAATACAATAACACCGCGGTTTCGTATTTACCTACACTATACACTGTTTGTTCTTGCGTGTGGTTCTTAGACTGCGTGCCAAGGGACATAACTCTTGTCTGCCCGGTGGCTAGTTGGATCGCACTTGACGCGATTCGGATATATGTCAATAAAAAGCGGATGAGGTGTTCCTATGAAAGGACAGATGGATATAAGTATTATTCCTTTGTAATGGTAAACGTTCAATACCATTTCTTTGATTGTAAATGGTTTCACAAGAAACGATCTAATTGGCTGGACGCTCAGCAACACGCGGTACCTTCCCTGAAGTCTTTTATTATGACAATAAAGAATCGCCTGGTTAAAAAAATGACAATTATGGTAATTCCATATATGCGATCATTGAAGCTAACAGCCTTTTTCATGTTAACTGACGCAGGCACAGGAGGCGATATGAATGTGAATTGTTAACACGCTGTGTGTGAAATAATGATATCGGTTAAGTGCTTCTGCCTCAAGGTATTAATCGAACCTAGGTCATGGTGGAAATTTAGCGGAATTAGGATGAAGCGACTGGGTTACACGCTGCACCAAGCATCACCTAGCCAAAAGCTCTGCTTAGCAATGTAGTATTTGATTCATACTTGAGAATTCTGGGTTACAAAATAGTCCCCAGCAACATATGATTGCCATGAGAGTATAATTAATTGAGTATCAGGCTCGATGACATGGTTGATTGCGTTGATAGATGTTCATAATATCAATCACTAGTTTACTTGAGTTCAGCTTTTGTTGTTTGTTGGCTGTTTAACGCCGCACCAGACAATCCAGTGATCAAAACCGTGAGCATCGATCTATGCAACTGGATGGAATACGATGACATGTGTCAACCAAGTCAGCGAGCCTGACCACCCGATCTCGTTAGTCGCCTCTNCTGACTACCTGTCATTCTATTGTTAAATCGCCTGCTTCTAGAGTTGGGTTTCTAGTTCGACTCTTCAGCTTCTAGTAATTGGTTACTAAGCTAAACGTATTATGCCTTCCAACAAACGAAATAACGCACAGGGTTTTTAAAGCTCCGTTGCTATGCACTGTCTTTGAAGATGACAACATGCAAAGACATAAACATTGCATCAGCGTCTGAAAAGGACACTGGTGCATTTCAAATGAAGCCACTCTAATACAAGGTGTGAGAAAGGTTAGCTATAGCGTGATTGGTCTTGTCTTATCTTCGACACATGACTATAGAACTCCCTAATTAACTGCTCTACGACCTTGACCTCGCGAATACATGATAAGGACGGACACTTTTTAGCACCTCACTGTAATTAGCTCTAGAACTATCCCGACGGGGCGTGCATGAGAAGCATAAGGAATTGCTTACGAAGAACCCGATGCGGTACACCACTGCCTCATATAATGTGTTTGATTGCTGTATGTTTATCAATCCTGGTCGATTCATTGGGTGACATCTGTGCATTAACGGTATCTTGTTACGGAGTATCACGTTAACGCGTTGACGTTGGAAGTCAATTACTTAAACGGGTGTATACCGTTTCACTGGTTAACCGTTTAGCGAGATCGCAGCTATTGTGACTAAGAATGTTTGTGTCCATGCTTGTCTTACATTGGTACATGAAAAGTGTAAATTTAATATGTGTCAACTTCAACGTCGACGTGCCCGAATTGTACATCTGTGACGTGAGTCAGTGTGTTATTATTGAAGCAAGTTGACCTTATACGACATTTGAGATAACACATAGAGCGATTTCTATTTTGTTTTAAAGATATTTTATTTTTTACTTCCATGAATCTGTAAATTCAGATATATGGAAAAAACAAGAGGTTTGGTATGTACATGTAAGATGTTGTGAAAACAATAATTATTCTAACACAGTATATTCAGATCAAAGTGACTTTAAATGCAGTTAGAGTTATACTAAATAACACATGTGCACAAAATATTTCTTTGTTATTTGAGGTGTTTGAGGAGTGAATGTGTTTACTATTTATGTGAAACAACGTGTTTCTGTAAGCCCTCCGTCGCAAATGATCTTTTAAAACTAAATTTATTCACAAATGAAATATTCCGGGGAAAAAAACATTTGACAGACATACTGCGTTAGAGTTAGATTAAAATTTCAAGGAACTCTCTAAAATTGTTTACTTATCAGGTATTTTACTTATCCAAACTTTTCAGAACCTGCAAATGACAGCCATATGCATGAACATGTATATGTGCATATACAATAACCCAGTTATTCACTAAAACCTACATATTTGTTCTAATAAAATAGTTGACTTCTGATAAATATAATTGTAACTTCATTTCATAGTAAGTGGTGACATTGTCAGCTGGAATGGTAGAGGTCATGGAGTAATAGAGTATTCCCCACACAACCACCTACGACTGCGAATATGGTTTCGTATTAAAGCTATCGGTCAATATAGCAAATAAATCCCTCTGACGATGATGAACGGGCGTAGCATCTTATCTATGCTTTATGACTTGGTGGGTGGTGCTTCATAAAAACAGAACGGGCGCCATGCAACCATCATCCGGTACAAGTCCCATCCCACCCGAGGGCCATCAAGCAAACCAAGTCTCGCAAGAGTCTCGCGCTAGTGAACGAGAACACATGGTGAATGTCAGAAGGCTCGTCTGACTACTCCAGACTTTATTATGTCCACTGCGATAACCTGCGCTCCATTAGTGTTGACCCGAGAGGCAGGTGAATGTCAAAAGTGCCATGTGCATAGGTGTGCATAGTCTGATATATTATAGCTTTTGTTCTGTTTTAAGCTAACTATCTCCCATTTCCATACGCTCCGCTTGTAGCGACCACCTGACATAATTACTATTTGATAGCGATTCCCAAACACATACCCACGATATTGTCGCAATCCTACAATCGACTCTGCTTTTAGCAGATTAAGATATTTCTTATGGCTGTGGAAAGTCATTACTCAGATTACTGTACTTGTATCGTTGGGATATACCAGATTATATATTCTATGGCGTATCCTACTCATTGTAGGATAAGTGGTATATCTCACAGACAACCGTGTAACGGTCATTGATCCTCAAATACTGAATCTAAAATATGGCAATAAAATATAATGACATAGGTTGTACTCTTTTCTTGCCGGGTTAGAATTGGTCTTCAGGCAATCCATGCTTGTCACAAAAGGAAACTAACGGGATCTGGTGGTCAGACTCGCTGACTTGGTTGACACATGTCATCGTATGATTGATGTCCATGCAGTTGATCACAATAAGGAAAATATCTTACAAAAAAATATATTTTTCAAATATTTTTAAAGTCAGCTCGAATTATTCGAATTATAAGAAGGCTTTCACGATCAAGTTCAGTTGCAAATTAAAATTCACTTTTCGTCTGTGTCTTCGTAAATTCCTCTAATTTCGTTTCACCTCTTTAGCAATATTCCACGCATATTACGATTACGGTCAAACCCTTGGCTCGATGACCCAATGCTTTCACCGCAAGGTAAATCCCACCGTCCTATTTTCAATAAAGGGGACATAACGTCATCCACATGTACGATATTATTATCCAAAACACTAGACATTGAATATGAATGTTGTACTGAAACTGTTTCAATCACCGTTCGAGACTCCCGACAGGTCCGTCACCTCGGTAATGTAGACTACGTGTATAATCTCGCGCCTGGAGCGTCTTCTCGCGAGATGAAGAGACTGATCCGAGAAAAAAAGCGTCTGGGGTATTCCAGGAATACCTGATAACATATCAACCGTTCCGATAATCCCGGTGGGGTCCCGAAATAAGCCTTGGAGAATACAATAACACCGCGGTTTCGTATTTACCTACACTATACACTGTTTGTTCTTGCGTGTGGTTCTTAGACTGCGTGCCAAGGGACATAACTCTTGTCTGCCCGGTGGCTAGTTGGATCGCACTTGACGCGATTCGGATATATGTCAATAAAAAGCGGATGAGGTGTTCCTATGAAAGGACAGATGGATATAAGTATTATTCCTTTGTAATGGTAAACGTTCAATACCATTTCTTTGATTGTAAATGGTTTCACAAGAAACGATCTAATTGGCTGGACGCTCAGCAACACGCGGTACCTTCCCTGAAGTCTTTTATTATGACAATAAAGAATCGCCTGGTTAAAAAAATGACAATTATGGTAATTCCATATATGCGATCATTGAAGCTAACAGCCTTTTTCATGTTAACTGACGCAGGCACAGGAGGCGATATGAATGTGAATTGTTAACACGCTGTGTGTGAAATAATGATATCGGTTAAGTGCTTCTGCCTCAAGGTATTAATCGAACCTAGGTCATGGTGGAAATTTAGCGGAATTAGGATGAAGCGACTGGGTTACACGCTGCACCAAGCATCACCTAGCCAAAAGCTCTGCTTAGCAATGTAGTATTTGATTCATACTTGAGAATTCTGGGTTACAAAATAGTCCCCAGCAACATATGATTGCCATGAGAGTATAATTAATTGAGTATCAGGCTCGATGACATGGTTGATTGCGTTGATAGATGTTCATAATATCAATCACTAGTTTACTTGAGTTCAGCTTTTGTTGTTTGTTGGCTGTTTAACGCCGCACCAGACAATCCAGTGATCAAAACCGTGAGCATCGATCTATGCAACTGGATGGAATACGATGACATGTGTCAACCAAGTCAGCGAGCCTGACCACCCGATCTCGTTAGTCGCCTCTTACGACAAGCATGGGTTACTGAAGACCAATTCTAACCCGGATCGTCACGGTTACTACAGACATCGCTTGGAGCTCGTCATGCCCAAGACCCGGGTTCGATTCCCTACATGGGTACAATGTATGAAACCAATTTCTGGTGTCCTCCAGCGTGATATTGATATTGCTGGATATTGCTAAAAGAGGGGTAAAAGCATACTCACTCACTCACTCACTTGATGTATTTGTGGATTGCCGTAGAAAACACATGGAACATATCGCATACACGTGATAACTATGTAAAAATCAACATAGAATACTGAGTGAATCAGCAGCATACACACAAGGACACACACGTACATGCACGCGTACTCACACACACAAAGCGCTGACATAGGTGTCACTAATGGATGGGCGTGAAACCTTCTAGTATGACATTGCAAGGGCAAAATACAAGTACACTGTATAGTGACTCACAGGAAATACCTTACGGTGTCGTGTTATCTCATAAATACCTGCTGTCCAAAAACAGAGCCCACCAAGCTAATAATACATATCTTGTCAAGTGCCACTGAGTCTAACATGGAACTGTATACAACAAAATAAAGGAGAGACAAAGATTACAAACACGTCGGCAACGTGTTCCGAACTTGTCCCAACATAATCCCTGGGTTTCAAAATAAACAAAAATCCAAACAAAACATTGAAAAGTGGGCGTATTCATGACGGATATCAGGCCTGTCTTCAATTAACATAGAATGTCAGGACATCTTGTCTTTATGAAGTTAATCAGTATGTCTGTAATTTCTCCCCAGAGCCTTCAATTAGTTCGACGAAGCCCCCGATCTTTCAATTAGTCGATGAATCATAAATAACATGACACATACACCTGTTTTATTAATTTTTGGCAGGATTTGCTCCTTTACGAGATCCAAATGTTACCCAACAATCAGCACACATCCGCAACAATATTTATTAATCAAACACCTGAGGCCAGGCACCACGATGCAGAATTATTCAAGAGTTGGTGAAACAGAACCTTATGTGTTCACGCCCGGGGGTCGGGACCGACGGATCTTCATGGCAGGTGCGCGAACAAGGTCAGAGTGACCCAGGGCATGGTTTCCTTGGTGTCGGAAGTATCATGTCTTCACAAAGAATTACATCCGAGTAGTCCACGTCATCTGGCATTTCTTGGTGTGTACCGTCAAGTGCAGAGTCTTCAACAAAAACATTGTAACCATGCCCATCTCTGCTTGATGGCGATTGGTTCGAGAGACATGTACTCCGTTTTACACGTGCAATGGGTGCTTTGGTGTGGTATAATCCGTGCTATGTGGGCAGGGGTTCAAAACGGGAAAGATAAAAGACAAAATAGTTTTTTTCCTTCTTGGCACAAATGCCCTGGGGAAGATGTCCTGCCTCATCAAAACGTTTCCATACCAAAGGTTCAAGCCGAGCACGTTCGTATCATGTAGGATGGTATTTATCTGATGAATGATTTCTAAGAAGATGTTGGTCCATTTTGAAGTTTCTTAAACCAGGCGTTCATCAATGTGAAAACATCTAACCAGCAAACCTCACCGGTTATGACATTATCAATGTACACCATTCATCTGGCTCCATTAGAGTCTTTGATATGTAAACTCCTTGAACACCTGTTGCTCCTTGGTAGAGTCAGTTAAAACGATAAATGTGTTTTTCCAGCTTTTGTGAACTGATACATATTTTCTATTATTTATTTACTTGACAATATATTTCGCTTCACCGAAGCTGCCTTCAGGTAATGGTGAAATTGAAGGTAAAACAATTTGAATCGTTTTACAGTCATTCTCTGTAACTAAGAACTGGGATAGCTACAGACTATGATGCATCACATTAAACAGTTGCCTGCTTGAACATACAGTAACCTCCTCTTTACCTATGCCTGTTTCAAATGAATCATCGTAACAAAGTAATGTGTTTTGTGCTCCGCGAGAATGTATGTCAAGACGGATGTGCTAAACTTTCGTGTTGCTTGATCAAAGTGAGAAATGTAAAGTGTTCAGTAAAGCTTCTCAACATATGATGGTACCCACGTTCAGGACATTTGTAATCCTGGGCATCTCTGACAAAAAGGCTACCTGATGCAATTCTCTCTTTCACTACTGCCATGTGTTCCCACGTTTTTAGATGAATAATTGACCTGTCAGTGCATGTATGTTTCACCGGTGCCATATCTGGGACAGAAAATGCTAACATTTTCGCGAACACCTGGTATGATCGCTGTTTGTTGTGAATTCATAAATGCATGTTCGTGGTAAAGTCAAAGTCGTACAGCGACTCTACGTTTAGCGGTGGTTTCTTATGATAAACAGAAGGGTTTTTGTCGCATGTATTTCATTGTACATATAAAGCGAAGTTTCTGGATTAGAAATGTCACTACTAACGATGTCACTAATAATACACGTCAGTAAGGTGTTGACAGACCAACAGTTATAATCGGACTGAAATTGTGACCCGTTTTGGGCTTATCCTGGTGCAAGTAAATACAACACTGAACAGTGCTTAGAGAAATGAACCAGTGCTTTTACATTGCATGATGGAATGACAGCGCTTTTACATTGCATGATGGTGGCTATTGATTCCGGTCTCTCGCAGTCCAAATAGTAAAAGATGGCCAAAATGTAAGGCAATTCTGAACAGAACCCCCCACACTGTTATACCATTTTACAACTGTTGGTGTAAATGTAGGTCTATCACAAGCGTCCACGAGAAGAAAAAGTGTTTGAACATTTACGGCAACTCTGAACAGTGAACTGGTCACTGGTCGGCCACAATCCTGAACCATGTAAAAGTGACGACTTCACAATAAGGTTTACCCACTACAGGGACGTAAATAGGGCTCCGTTCACAAAGCGATATACAGTCGTAAGTCTATGGTAAAGCATGGGAGTTACCATCACCTTAGTGTTATCGTCGCTTTGTAGAGCAGAAACCAGTACCTAACCAATACCTTCCCTAGAATATAAAAACTCCGACAGTCATGGTGCTCTTAATGAGTCGGCGATCATCTTCAACATCCACAGATTCTTTACATCTCCTCTAAGCCCACCCAGTAAGGCAATACACTGCCCGTACTCTACACTATAGGAAAAGACTGTAGCTGTCGGTCATAATGACTTCATGTGTTTCATATCATCCGTTGTGTGCACTATTGGTCTGTTTGCGTCTTTCCTGAGAAGTAAATATTTGTTTTGTCTACAGTTCTGTTCACCAATTATTCTCCCGAAATTCTTTCCTCCGGAACCAAAGCAGCAACATGCGGAATCAATCATCTGTTCATCTACACACCGGTATATCTTACCTCTACGTTGGCAGTCATCCTCATCTGCTTCACATCTGTATGACGTCATCGCAATGTCACTCTGACGTCATTTAAATATCAAAACGTAAATTCCGTTCCTACCGAAAGTCTAAACCGTTATAACCAACAGTGCGATATATCCTCAACAAGACAGAAGGCTGTACTTTATAATCCTGATTTCTCTACCACAATGTGTGGACCGTCGAACTTTGCTGTACATACCGTTGGAGTCAGAGGAACAGCAGCACTCGACTCTTTATTACGAATTGCATAATGCTTACAGCCGAGACCACACATTAGCCTGCTATTGTCTGGGTGTGTGTGGGGAGAGTTTCTGAATGGAATTAGGGCAGGAAAGAAGGTATGGTGAGGTACAGAAGCAGGTGACCCCCCTCCACCTGTTGTTGGTTCTCACTGGGAATACGGCAATGCGCTGACATGGGCTGATGGAGGAGCATCGGTTCGTTATTTCAAGGTAGACAAGACCCCTGATATTTAATTCACTGTTTGCCAGCAAGAACGTGTGCTATTTTTTGTATTTATTGAGGTTGTTCTCTCGTGTGTGCGTAGCATTTTCTATGTCAGGTGTAATTAAAGGCCTGATACTGTTCGTGCATATATGATTGGCCATTTATTCCCCAGACAAATACATGTACACCATTTGTTGTTGTCCGTGTTTAACGCCGCACTCACCAATATTAAGGATATATGGCTGCGGTCTGTAAATAATCGAGTCTGGAACAGACGATCCAGTGATCAACAGCATGAGCATCGATCTACGCAATGGGATACGATGACATGTGTCAACCAAGTCAGCGAACCTGACCACCCGATCCGATTAGCCGCCTCTTACGACAAACATGGGTTACTGAAGACTCGCTGACCTGGTTGCGTAGATTGATGCAACCTCGTAAGAGGCGGTTAACGGGATCGGGTGGCCAGGCTCGCTGTCTTATTGACACATGATGTTGATCACAGGGCTATCTGGTCCAAACTCGATTATTTACAAACCGCCTCTATAAAGCTGGAATATTGCTGAGTGCGGCGTTAAAACACAAAGCAATTTATTAGTACTTAGTAGTCACGACACCTTTAAGTCATGACAACCATATTACATGATTTAGTTGCCACTTGGAATTTGTAATCAGGATCAAAAAACAAAGTACTGAAGTGAAAGACTCACATAGGTCAAAAATCATTAAAAATTCAAAACTGTCAGCATTTTTACACAAGAGGATTGCTAGTCATTATTTTCTTACATCAAAAGAATCATTCCTTTTCCATCAGGCAAAACGATGATCTCTTCCAATCGTTATTTCCTTCACGTATTTCCTAGTCAGTAAAACTGAACATTATATGATAGATATCAAAACAGTTATTACAAGCATTGAACTTGGAGCAGCCAGCTTCATATAAAACACATCCCACAGTCCAGAAAACTAGCTTGATAAGGTGTTAAGAGGGAGTCAATCGCGGAATGTTTTCCTTCTTTTCAAACAAAATTCTGGTTGATCTTGTGCAACTTGCAACTGAAACCTTGCGGAAACCTGATGGATTTAAAGTTAACTGAAACTCAACGGAAACTTGTCGGAGTGTGGGTAACGGATACCTTGCGGAAACCTGTTGGAGTGTGGGTAACGGAAACCTTGCGGAAACCTGTTGGAGTGTGGGTAACGGAAACCTTGCGGAAWCCCTTAGAAAGTGGGTAATTGTAAGTTTCCGTTATTGCGGAAACTCAATGTAAAAGAACGGAAACTCACTGGATTCAAGGTGGAAACTTAAGTTTCAGTCCACTTTCAACCAGGTTTCCGCATTGCGGAAACCAGGTTATTTTTGCTGTGTTGTGCTCTTTTCTCAACCTCTGATGATTTTTCATCTTTTCCTTCATCGGTATGTCATGCATTGCACAGGTTGATCATTATTGAGCGCAATATGTTGTCAACCATCGCAGTGACGAGTATTATCTATATATATGCCACTGCTGTCTTCTCCATCACCAACATATTTCTGTGTGTTGTTGTTCACAACGAATGCACCACCATCCATCTTTCAATTTGACCTAGGGCGTTGGGAGTTCTTCTCTTCTGAGAGCTTCCCTAAATGAGTGAGTTTAGTTTTACACCGCACTCAGCAATTTTCAGCTACATGGCGGCGGTCTGTAAATAATCTTGACCAGACAATCCAGTGATCAACATCATGAGCATCGTTCTGCACAATTGGGATGCGATGACATGTGCCAACCAAGTCAGCGAGTCTGACCACCTGCCCCTTACGACAAGCGTGGGTTACTGAAGATCAATTTTGACCCGGATGAGATAGTTGACGCTTTAACCAGTATCCCAGTTATATTAGGGTTTGTCAATCTGGGTGTGAGAGGAGAGACTAAAGCGATAAAGTACATAAACTCAGGTAAATCAAACCAAACATTATAATCGAGGAGAACGAACCCAGAATTATACTAGACTGGCTGCACAGTAATGGGTGAGTTAGTTTAGTTATACGTCGCTTTCAGCGACATTCCAGCAATATCGCGGCGGAGGACACCAGGTATGGGCTTCACACATTGTACCCACATGAGGAATCGAACACGAATCTTCGGCCTGACGAGCGAACGCACTTACCACTAGGCTACCCACGCCCTTGTTCCTTTGTGCTGCGCCTTCGCCTAACTTGCCATCGGTGCATGGGTGACGTCGTGATTTCTGACTGTATTCACATTGTAACTGTATTAATGACAATCGATAATTGATTTATTGTTCATGTGCATACCCATGATCACAATAACATTTGAATATGCATGAAAAGATTGTTTTTGTTTGATTTACGCCCGCATCAACATTCCAGCAATACGACAGCGTCTTGATGACAATCGAGTCTAGTCTAGACAATCCCGTGATTGATATCATGAGCAACGCTGACGGGTTGCGATGAAAGGCATTCAATTTAGTTTCCATTTAATCGCCTCTTTCTACCCATTGCTGCTGGGAACCTCACCGTTACCTGGAGTCCCACAGGAGCGGTTAAAAGATTATTTGACATGACATGATTCCTATTTGCATGGTATAGTCGCCTTCAAAATGTGGCGGGGCGGTGGGTAACCTAGTTACAGCGTTCGCTCGTTACGCCGAAGACCCGGGTTCGAATCCCCAGGTGGGTACAATGCATGAAGCCCATTTCTGGTGGCGTGGCGTAAAACTACACTCGTTAGGCGACTAACGGGATCGGGTTGTCCGGCTCTCTGGCTTGATTGACACATGTCATCCCAATTGCGCAGGTCGATACTCATGATGTTGATCACTGGATTGTCTTGTCTAGATTCGATTATTTACAAACCGCCGCCATATAGCTGTAATATTGCTGAGTGCGGCGTAAAACTCAACTCACTCACTATATTTGGATTACTCCCACTTTTGTTGAACTCAGATGATTTTACGTCAGCTACAACAACGTGAGCCCTCTGGTGTAAGGGACACAACTCCACACGGGATATACGTCCTCGCGCCTCACAAAATACCTGGATACAATGAATACATTTTTATCACGGTAAGTAAACTATTTCGGTGTAGTATGCCTGCTTAAATATATGTAAGATCGTTCATAATCAAATAATGTAAGGCGCAAACAGACTCTATTTCTGTCACAAGCCACCCTTAAACTATGTCAACACCACCAAGTCCTCGCTCCCACGGGAGAGGGTTGTGTAAGATAATATGTCCTGTCACAATAATTAAGAGGGTTTACTTTAAAGTCGTAGGGTGATATTTCGGCTTGTATCGCAGCATATGTTATAGTTACTATTCCTTTGCTTCAGAATGGTACCGATGAAATGCAAAATATAATCTGAATAACATTTTTTCACAATATCAACGTCACGTTTTACTTGTTTTCACTCATGCCAATCAGCAGAAAATGTTTTAAAAGACTGAAATCATAGCAATGATTAGATAATTCTACACACTCTACAACAGTTGTTTCCTGTTTTAATAGTTAAAAAATGGTGACTTTAAATGGTCTATGATTGTCCTAAACCAAAATCACTATTATTGGTTTATTTCGGCATGGACGAATATAGGACAATTTAACTCTTCTGAAAAAAGGCATTTCACCCAAATATGAATGCATTTAAGAATTTTTTTCGTGATGTGCATAAAGCTGTGTTGTTAAGCTTTCTTGTACACTTAAACCTTCTAAAATTTCTTTGATAGTTTTTTTATAATTCATAAAGGTAAGAAGGTAACGCTTCTTTTGGCGTCTAGTGTATATTGCCATGAAATGTAGAAAACAATTTGATAAACAAAGTATAATATAATGTAACTGTCGGTGTTTTTATGCCCGTTTGAACAAGGTTTTTATGCCCGTACGAACAACAGAGGAACAGCTGAGGGCCATGCTGAACGGGACATTCTCAAAACTTCACCCTGAAATATAGTCAATAACACTGTCATGCTGTCAACTGAAACAACGATTTAACTGACAGCTGCATGATCTGAACTATTGATTGATTTATTGTTGTTGTTTAACGCCGCACTCCAGCGGCGGTCTGTTAGTAATCGAGTCTGGACCCGACAATCCAGTGCTCGACAGCATGAGCATCGATCTACGCAATTAATATGTGTCAACCAAGTCANCGAGCCTGACCACACGATCCCGTTAGTCGCCTCTTACGACAAGCATGGGTTGCTGAAGACCAATTCTAACCCGGATCTAAATTGCGTAGAACGATGCACATGATATTGATCACTGGATTGTCTGCTCAAGACTCGATTATTTACAGACCGCCGCCATAAACCTGTAACATTGCTGCGTGCGGCGTAAAACTAAACTCACGCACTCATATGATCATCAGATACTATTACTATCAATGTCATATCAAATGGAATTGTGGATTTCGATTGCATGCATATTTATACAAGTAATACAAAGGAATTTATGTGAACAGTTTTCCGTCACGGTGCTGTGAAACTTGTGACTAGAAAGCTTCCTTAAATACATCCCCTCATTTAAACGTCAATATAAACAACTATTTATATCATATGTATTGTTGGGTGAAACTGTGTAGGACTTCCTGCAAGATTTCCGTCCTGTTTCGGCGTAACACAAATTATGTACAGCCATGGTTTAACTTCCTGCTTGTTATCAGCACCACATACATTGTATGTCCTAGGGTAAGCTTAGGGACCTGCCCTGACAGCTTTCTAGGTGAGGGACAGTTGAAACCTGATGAAACCTTAGTAATATACAAGACTACGTTAACCAACACTTAACCATCATTACTCTCAACACACACGATGCAAACGTGAGTATGCTTGTTAACTATACGTCGTTTCTAATGTATTTATAGGGAAAATGTCGATCAATAAGAACCCTGAATTTCGTTCTTAATCATGTTCGAAGAGTTGGCTGCCTATTCAAATATTCAACACATTCAAGCCATATAACTTACACATTTTTCTATATATTGGACAGATCTGTTTTGTGACATCAACTTCCTATTGTTTCATGTGTGTTGATTAACATAATATGCAGGAAGAATAATGTTTGCACATGCGAAACTATTTGATGAATGTATGCCTGTATGCATGTATTGTCCTGTTTTTTACCATGAACGTGATCTGTTCTCAGAATTCGATAATCCGACATTCTCGATAATCCGACAATTTGCTGTGCAACGAACAATGTCGGATTAACGAGACTTGACTGTATGTATGCATGTATGTGGGTGTGGGTGTCCGTGGGTGAGTATGTATGTATCTGGAAGGATGGATGGATGGGTATGCATGCGTGTAGGTAGGTAGGTTTATGTACTCATTTGTTCACGTGGATGTGTAAAGTGTGTGTGTGTGTGTACAGGCATGTGTGTCTGTTTATGTATACACGTATGTACACAAAAATGTGACGTTTTAGTGAGCGGCTTTATACGCCGCTTTTAGCAATATTCCAGCAATATAACGGCGGGGGACACCAGAAATGGGCTTCACATATTGTACCCATATGGGGAATCGAACCCGGGTCTTTGGAGTGACGAGCAAATGCTTTAACCACTGGGCTACCCCACCGCCCCTGTGACGTTTTAAGCTGTGAGCTGGTTTTCACTAACATACCCTGTCAATCTGCTACACCACACGAAATGACTGTATTATCCAAATTTACTAACGTTTGCAATCTACGTGTCATCTGGTAGATTTACACACACGTTTAAAGGGGTGTTAAAACAAGCGAACACTTCACTCTGTTTTTACATGTATTTCACAGGTGTGTTAATCTGGCCATTGTTTTCATGTGTTTTGTAGCATGTGTAACATATGTAAATGCTGTGATTGTATGACATTCATTTTAATACCTTTGAAATCTCGTATTGCCAGGGTTAGGTTTGTCATATATTTAGCACACGCGTAAATGGTAGGTAATGGGTAAATATAGTGTTACAAGATTAACACTACTTTAACATGTATTTCAATGGTTCTGTAATGTAACTGTCACATCGGGTTCGTTAGCGCGTKGGACCACATCATAATGCACGGAGATCATTAGAAACACATGGCGACGTGATACCCACTGAGCACCACTGTCAACGTGCCTGCCTTTCTTGACATACACATGATGTCTGTTTAAAAGGTTCAAATATTGGGTCTATGGGTCAGAGCAATATGTATGTTAGGGAGTGTTTGTGTGCATGTGTGAGAGAGGGTGAGGGTGTGGGATGGGGTACCGATAAGCCTTTCTGATGAGTAGGTAATACCGTTTATACTTTTTCTAATGGAAATTAATTATAGTTTAAATAACTGACCTTAGGTACACTTCTTATATATGACATACATACTCATGATCATGGCTGCACAAATTTCATTATCTATACTTTCAGTAAACTACCCATCAAAAGTTTAGACTCACTTAAAGCACTCACTATATGTTATGTATATACATATGGTTACATCGAAGATGAATTTCTCCACTAATTTGGGGGAACCAACTGCAAACCTTATGGAGATGAATTACACGAGGATCATGCATGAAATTACTGAAAAGCCAAATATCGTACATGTGAACTGATGCGTTTTGGTGTCAGGTTTTGTTAAGAATTCGCCAGTTTCATCATTTATTGAACTCAGGACAATAATCTTTTCAACTTTACGAATCGTTTTCCAGTACATCAGTTCATGTGTAAACAGTGCCTTTAAACAGTATGGAATACTTTGCAAAATGTAGATCAGAACAGTTGACTGAAGTAAGTTGCTACATTTACACTAGTGAGTCTAAACTTTTGATGGGCAGTATATTAATGATGTAAATGTGTAAATATGCACACACTTGGTATTAGAGCTGTGTTTCGTAGCCTTAGTGGAGAGACGATATATCCTGATACTAGTTTTATGAGGCGAGATGATATATCATGAGTGAGTGAATGAGTGAGTGAGTTCAAGTCTATAGTCACAGTGGCAGTATTTCAGCCATATCGTGACTTAAAATAGTTATAAATTCATTAAAACATGTTTTACTTTCACACACACACTTAAAGAGCTGGTGGTCTAATAAAATGTCAGCATTTCATGTTGAAGAAGGTATAATCAAACATGTTCAGCACGCCTCAAAATACATTTGAAACTGGAGTTTCCTTTGGGAAGTTGTGTTTTTACACCAATTCTTTCACAAACAATTCAATGTAATTTATATTAGAATTCAGAATCACTGGTAAAACCCTTTTAAGTCTGCTGTCTAAATTGTGTCTTATCTTTGTTCTCTTTCTTAACAAATCTAAGACATCATTCATAGTTGTGAATAAATGGTGTTATTTGTCAAACAACTAAAACATTGTATTGTACAGTTCACAAAGTTTTGAAATGTTCACACTCTATCACTTCTACACCAACTCCTTTGTTCATGTAACCGATACAAACAAATTCCTACAAGGTTCAATTTGTTTTTAAATTTCAGAAGAATTTCAAAGAGACTCCCTTCCTATTCCTAATGCAATACTCCTCACAACTTTAAGTATTACTTAAGTACTATCGGGATATATGGTCTCTTGTGGCGCTACATCGATGTATCACGGACCCTCGTGACATAACTATCCTGATGTATTGCCTAAATGAATTTTGTATTGATTCATTCATTGTAGAGTTGGTTGAAACTGGAAAGTATACATTTATCCAGTGACAAGAACGAATGTTTACTAATAATTCAAAGTATAACAGCACAAGTATCCATTTTGTCTTTTGTCTTCTACCCGTCCCTACATCCGCTCAATCACATGTGTCTCTAGGTCACATTTAGGGGCCCGTATTGTACTTCTCGTGCGTTTCCATGTGTTGTTGACGCGGCATGGACGCCTTGTAACATCATTATTTAATTATGATTCACAAACACATGTCGGTCCATCCAACCCCAAGACAGGTATACAGAAAGCAAAAATGGAGTCCAGCGCAGAAAAACAACAACAGTATGTCGATGGCGTTGGGACCACTCTCGTGTTGTTTCTCCATCAGCGAAGGTACACTCGAATTAGAGATACATGCTAGGTACATAGGTATAGGACACAACAAAATGCCCGGAACCAAGCTATCGCGCGAAGCCTACGCCGAGATCCTATAGGATCGTTTGTCCCTTCGGGAAGCAAAGAGGAAGTACCACATATCGCAAACCTGATACATGCGAATCTGTGGCAGCTCCGAGAGAACTCCCGACATGGCCGAAGTCTTCTAGAGACTGCTGGAGAAGTGTCCCCACGTATTGCTTTCGACCGAGAGAAACAAATCCTGGAGAAATCGGGACACACCTTCTATGAGCTCTACCAGATGACTCGCCAGTTTCTGGAACTATATTTGCTGTACTTTCGCCCATTCATCAAAGACGGCAAAATAGTGCATTTCATCTACCTCTACCCACCCAACCAATTTAGCGCCGAGGCGGGCAAACTCTGCATCATTCTCACGGATGACTACTGTTGCCCGGAACCCAAGGACAGACACCTACGATGCACCGACTGCCTGGCCGCTCTATTGGAACTCCCCACTCTCTTCGAGAGAGACAACTCTACGTGCAATTGTGGCGCCATCGAACCACTGCGTCAACAGCAAGAAATGAGTACTGTGGAAAAACAATCGATCGAATTCGATCGCCCACTGTATGATAATTGTCATCATTGTGTGTGTGTGTGAATCAAAGGCCTTGTATTTTTCCCGACCGACCCAATGCTCATTTAAAAGTCAATACTTCAGAAATTATTCGACCGATTTTCATCAAATTGTGCATGCAACTCAGTAGTAGTACATACAATGATGGTACGGGATTAGGGCCTCCCCAGTATTTTAAATTGAGCCCTTGGGGGGACCTGGTCCCGTACCATCATTGTATATACTACTCCTTCGAATGTACAGTTGGTTGAAACTGGAAAGTATACATATAAAGCAATACCATTATCTCCAATGTTGTATAAAGCACTCCACTTACTTAGGAAAACAATAACCCACTGAGAGAGATAGATAGATATT
>VKKT01000373.1:16805-31206 GCA_008038995.1 Haliotis laevigata
TGATCACTGGATTGTCTGGTCCAGACTCGATTATTTACAGACCGCTGGAATATTGCTGAGCGCGGCGTAAAACTTAACTCACTCACTCACTCCGGGCATTTGCTATTTAATTTATCATATAGGTCGAAATGCTTATAACGAAATACGTTTATAACGAACTAGTATAAATGGTTCATCTGAGTTCGTTATGACAGTAGTTTAATGTGTATATAGTAATTTAATGTTATAGCGGTTACAGCCAAGCACGGCCTCAGTTAAAGCTTTCAAAACGTCTTAGAAAGACACGCGGGGGACATTTCCAAATTTGACGCATTAATCTATATCGTATTTTATGTTTATTCAAGTGCATTCGCTCTTGAGAATTGGTTTACCCTGATGAACAAGAATATCTTGTTATGAAACGTTTAAACATAACACTAAGATGTCACAAAATAGATAATACTGTCTGTTCTTTATTTACATTCTGTGAGACGTCTCTAGCTTCATCTTGCATTGTTTTGACAGGTTTACACACTGTCTTGGTGTTGTAACAGAGTAAGCGTCCCGTTACAAACAGGCGAGTCAAAACAAACATGCATCATCTAGTATCTACGACGTGTCTGATCGTGTAACGGTTTTACACTGGGATATCACCTTCCAAGGAGATAGCTGTTCGGGTAGCCGTAATAAATGTATTCTTTCGTCCCTCAAAGATTACTTGTTGTCTTTAGCCTGTCTGCCTCTCCGTTTTCTGATGATAAATAATAGAGCACAAAGGATGAACGATGAGGCACGTTATAACTTGTTAAACTGATGGAGATTGTATTCAGACCTCAGGACACGATGACACTGTCAGTGTGGGGTTACAAGAGTGCATGTTCTTTTACCATCGCCATTTTGACCACCCAATGCCCGCTACAGATGAGTGAGTGAGTTTAGGTTTACGCCACACTCAGCAATATTCCAGTTATGTGGCGGCGGTCTGTAAATAATCGAGTCTGGACCAGAAAATCCAGTGATCAACAACATGAGCATCAATCTATGCAATCCCGTTAGTCGCCTCTTACGACAAGCATGGGTTGCTGAAAACCAATTCTAACATGGTTCTTCACGGGTATATATATACACGGAGTAATTCTTAATTATCGTGTTCCCCCGCGGTAATATTGCTGGAATATTGCTGGAATATTGCTAAAAGCGGTGTAAAACCTTACTTACTCACTTAAGTATCGCCTATCAGAGTATGTAGGACCCAACACACCTGTATTATAAACATCACATTTTTTCAACATATCTGAATTCTTCAAATACGTTAATGGAGGACATCAAGCAAAAATCTCAATGCTTCTTAAAGGGGCATTACAAAATCGTGATGCATCTCGCTATAAACATTTAAAAACATCGACAAACATGCATGACTGTTCACATGTTCAACGCACGTGTTTACCATGTTTGTTTACATTACCGCATAACACCAACAATCGCACTCCTTCAGTTAAATATACTTTAACGAAACGTAGGTTATCGTTTGTATACGTTTGTCGACAGAAGCCTAAATATCCGCATCTATTAATACTATAGCCAAATGTTAAAATCTTCGTAAAACAACATAACAAATGTCAAGCATATCTACTGTATTGTCTGAGGGAGCGCCAGGTGCCTCACAAGACTTGTCTCCAACCGTTGTTTCATTTACCCTGGTGCTAAAATCTCCAGGGGAGAAAATGTCAAAACGAATGTAGATCAGAACTGGATGTAAACATTCTAAATATATCTTGTTTGTAAAAGCCAGGGTATTGGCTAATCTTCCCGCGCCGTGGGTTAGCCTGTCAGCGGGAGTCTAGCGCGCATGAAATACACGTGCTTTTCTTTATTTCATGTCCGCTTCAAAAGTGTCGATTTCAAAGATCCCTCTGGTTGATCCCTTGAGAAGGGAAGAAAGCAATTTATTTTTATCGTATGGTAATTTTAGTGTCCACCTTTTGCACTACACTAACGCTTAATCTCTGAGAAACGTATTATTTTGATAAAGCCAAAAGTTCTATTTGAAATTAAAATGAGCCTCAGGGAGGGGTGACATAAAATTAAAACTTGTGTTACTTTGGCTTTTGTCATTACAGAATGGGCTGAGCTGCACGGAAAATAACATGGGTGTTGGATTGTAGGACACACTATGTTTGTACTGCCTTTATAGGATATAAGTTGATGCTCACCTTCTGCCTAAAGTTTGTCTCTGAATTTTTAGGTCACGTCGAAGACCCAAGGTCTATTCCCTACATGGGTACAATGTGTAAAGTCCATTTCTGGCGACCCCCGTTTGCCATATTGCTGGAACATTGCTAAATGCGGCCTAAAACCTCACTCACACTAAATTTTAATAAGATGTATTTTGTTGTAGATACCAGGGGCGGCCACAGCTTCTTGAGGATGAGGATGGGGATGGGGGGTGGGGTGGGTTTGCACAGTTCATTTTACCTGAGGCTAAATAGATCCGCCTATTATTTAATAAACTTTCGGGACAAAAGTGAGGTACACACTCCTGCACACATACTATTTGATAACGGTTTGTCACAACGTAATAGGGGGCGGTGGGGTAGTCTAGTGGTGAAGGCGTTCGCTCGTCACGTCGAGGACCCGTTGAGGAAACGTTATGCTTTGCGCTCCTCACAACGTTAAAACAACGTTTTTTATAATTTGGTGTCACGAAAGTTTTCTGAGAAATATTTCACTTTAAGATTCTTTCTTCACTATTCTGCTACAGCTTCAGAAAGCACACGACTAAAACAACATGCATATCAAATTGACGAATAAACATTGAAATGAATTGAATGGGAGTCCACAGAATAACGTTGTAAGAACGTGAAATTGTCAGCTGGGGTGGATTGGTGGTCAGGTTCGGTGCACAGGCAAACTGTAGCGCAAATAGGGTTGCGAAACAAAAGGAAAATGGCCAATCTTCCTATGTGCGAGCGAAGCGAACAAAGGTTGGCAACGTACTTCCCTCGCTTCGGTTCGAAAAATATTTTTAATATTAAAGTAAAATGTCGCCACCATCAAAGGTAGACACCCATTTCCTCACAGGGTTGTGCTCTCAGGTTTCCAACCTCATATTGAATAATTACTCACGTTAAATATATTTGATTCAACATTTTAAAATTGTTGAATTATACTTGTTGAATCACATGTCCGCCATATGGTAGGTAGGTAGGTAGGTAGGAAAGGTAAGGTTTTAGGGCGTCCATTTGCGCCCTACACTTAACAAACTGTTGTATTTATGTTCAGTTAAATTATGTCAAACGTCCCCGTTTTAACGAGGAAATCTAACAAAGCTCTTTTTGTATGCAACCATTCATCAAATTATCGCCAAGTATTGTGTTTATTGTAAAAATGTTTTTGGTTTTGTTAAGCACAGTTTCTTTAAGGGCCTGTCGTTGTTTTTCATGAGCTGGACATTCAGCAGGCACGTAGCAAGCCATTTTTTTCGTGTAAGCCCGATAGGGTGCAAAGCTTTATATTTAGATAGTTTTGAGGGCTTATCCAACTTTCATAGACAAAAGCCCGGGCTTTTTTTATAATGGTTTGTACGCACCTGTTCAGTGAGATAGTGCTGAACTGTTTCTGGGCAGCATTCACATAAAGGAGAGAGGTCGTTATCTAAAACTACTTCTATATGCCTTCAATCCACAATGCCCTAGCCTGAGGCGAGTTAAAACAACTTCATCTTAGCGACAACGCCGACGAATTTAAAAAAATGTTTGCTTACTACAGGACAAGTAGAGTACATGTGTTTACCTGTAGTTTCATTGTCCCATTTATTTTGCCAAGATACATTTATTGAAGATGAAATGGCAAATACGTTATCTGTTGGAATTGGCTTAATAGAATCAATATCTTGCTGCTGAGTTTTGCAAGCCATCTAAGCAAGTTTGTCAACTCTCCGTTTCCAGCTAAACCAACATATGCTGGAATCCAAACAATATCACAGCTGATGTACATGGAGTTTAAGTCCGCCATATGGAATACCTGCCGTGTTACCTCCCTTGCTTTCATTCACCCGCTACGCCAGAAGTCTTTTTGTAGAATAAAGTTTATGAACATTCTAACAACAACGACGGCAGATAAGAAAAATAATCTCCAACAGTTGAATGGTAAAATTAGGCAATATGATATTTCTTTTTAATTTCTGCTCAATGCTTGTTCCTTCACTCCGTTGAACCGGAAGCCGGCCTGGGTCATGGAGGCGAAGAACGATTTGCATGCAACGAGTGGCGCTTAGAATGGTGGCATAAATAATTATATTTTACGTGAGTAATTATTCAATACGAGGTTGGAAATCGGAGCGCTCAACCCTGTGAGGGAATGGGCGTCCACCTTTGATGGTATTATATTTTGATATAAAAATATTTTTCGAACTGAAGCGAGGAAAAGCACGTTGCCAACCTTTGCTCGCTTTGCTCGCACATAGGAAGACTGGTCATTTTCTCTTTGCTGCGCAACCCTATTTGCGCTACAGTTTGCCTGTGCTCGGTGACTTGGCTGATAGCGTTGCTCACAATAGCGATCATTATATTCTCTGGCCCAGACTTAATTAGTTACAGGTTCCCGTCACACAGCTGGAACATTGCTCAGAGAGGCGTTAAACAATCTGTAAAATTAACACATATTAAAATAATTCACTCTTGACGTCAATTTAACCAGAATTAACCGGCTAGCATCTTACATTAATTATGTACGCAGGGTTATTAATTTTCAACTATGATTAATGATCAGTGATTTGTTATTTTAAAAGAAAGTGCCACGCCTGAAACACAAAACACTTCCCTCATTAATATACCGGCAAATACACCTGCTCCGAGGATAATTGACATCACGTGACCTCCCTGTGCTTCATTTTCCCCGCGCGCAGAGCAGAATACAGTTTCCAGATAACTTCTTTAATCTTCTGCATCTTGTGTTACGCAGTCGGGCTTCTCGGAAATATCACAGCGTTGTTCGATCCCATAAAAAATCCATACGAGCCTTATTTCAGCTACATCTGGGTTATATAACAAGAGTCATCAGAAGATGACAAATCACCCAGGCTCCCACTAATTCCAAGAACGACTCATCTGATTGTTACAGCAAGGCCTCCCAGGGTGGTCATTCCAACGTGATAAAATTATTCCCATCGAATATGTCTGTCCTTGTTCAAGAGTAGTTATTGAGCTATCAAAACAATACCATGGAATTTGCATAATGGCGTTTGTATTTGGATGTCAGGTCCGTTTCAGCAAGGGGCGGTGGGGAATCCTAGTGGTTAAAGCGTTCGCTCACCACGCTTAAGTCCCGGGTTCGATTCCCCAATTGGGGACAATGTGTGAAGCCCATTTCTGGTGTCCCCCCGCCGTGATATTGTTGGAATATTGCTAAAAGCGGCGTAAAACTAAACTCACTCACCCGTTTGAGTAAAGATGCGATTGTGAATGTCACACAATAATTGCACCAGTTTACGATGAAATATGATATTGTCCTAAACAGCTAAAGACACCAAGTGGCATCCTGATCTTCGTGAGTGCAAAGTCTCATAAATGAATAAACGTATTTCAGGAAATATGGTCACTCTCCAATATGTACAGAGTCAAAGTCAAACTTTGGCCACGGAGTCGAAGACAATACAAATTCTAAAAGCCGTCAAAAGAAAAAGGTACATGTCTTTACTTATTAGATTCGGAGATTTAGTGCAGACAAGCACATCAGTATAAGGAAAGACTTGGAAACGGATTTCTTTTAGAAAACCCTTAAAAACAGCAGAACATCCTGTTCTTTCTGAGTGCTAAGTTAAGAATATCTTCAGTATTTGAAGGTAATACATATAGACACACGGCAATTAACAGGGTCTAGGTAAGGATAGTTTCCATAGAAACGGGAAAAAATGTAAATTTAATAAGTCCCTTAATAGCAAAAGGGGTTAGATGACAATGGTTGTGTACGTAATGTAACATGAGCGAATATTAGGTCTTGTAATATCGGAGCATTAAACTACGATTACAGACTCACAGAGCAGACGGACAAATGCTGATCACAACCCCTCCCCTCCCACAAAACACACAGACAGAGAGATAGAGAGAACTAGGAAATATAATTTGGGTCTACCAAAACGGCAAAGTTACCCAAGAACCAGTCTTCGAGAATGTAGCTTGGCACTGTTTTAACCTGCTTTTCTAGCAATGTTCAAAGTGAAGGTGATGATTGTTGGCCTACATTACATCGACGTTTGACATACCTTCCATCAACCAGGCCGGTAATAGATTTAAAACACAGTGTAAACATTGTTTTTTTCCATTTTCATAATGCTGTCGATGTCTAAATTTAGTCAAGTCATATTCGCAGGTGATACATTTGCACCTTAAGATGTGTTTTTGAAGAGGTATGGGAACTAAGAAGCAACTTTCATCATCTACATACGTCATAAATTAGGGAAGAAATTTGAAAAATATGCATTTTCCTTTTGTTCTGACAATGTGTGACTTTAAAAAACAGCTAAACTGATCAATGAGGTCATTGTCTCTAAAAACGACTCGGGGATTCCGAGTAACCAGCAGTGCTCCCAAGCAAACTGATTCGTCAAAACTCGCAGTTTTCCATAACCTACAAAGCCCTTCGGCTTGTTCCAGAACGACATGGATTCTGCAGTAAATGGGGCGGAGTATGCTTATCGTGATACGCAACTCTTGAAATGGCTCATCGCATCCCAGTTGCGCAGATCGATGCCCGTCATACCAATCACTTTGTCCCCATACGAGTACACATTTCCTTAAAGCAGGGCACAAACATAAAGCAAACTTCATCTATATTAATATGATGTCAGATAAATACGACCGACATTTAGTCTTAATTTTAGAATGTGTCATATCTATTTGATATTTTCCAGACGCTTTAATGATAAACGTATTTCTTAATATGTTTTGCAATTGAAGTGAACTACTTAATGTAGTTTGCGTTTTTCACGCTGTAAAACTCTTAAATCCGTCCGTCCATCTATCCAACCACACACACACACACACACACACACACATACTTGCATACCTATATACAAACAGGCAAGCACATGCTCACGAGATCCCCTTTACTGCTACTACTCATACCCCGTGTGTCCCTCCACAAAAGAGTCCACCACATCCGCGGATTACCAAGGAGATGATATCAATACCAAATAAACAAGAACCAAGAAAAATTCATTCTAAATCCATACAGTTTCCACCGAGACGTAGGTGAATTCGACAGCAGCACGAGAAACGTATCAATGGATTACACTCAGGAAAGTAGTCCGTCATAATCTGACCTTAGGTCATCACCATGGAGAAACCAATCACGGACATGATCTGGCACATGTTTGTTACCAGGTATCTCAAATAGATTTTTCACCCACAGGTGTGTAAGAAATAGAGATTACAACACGAGCGTCTGTCAGATATCATTTATCTCACAACAACTTGTTTCAAAAGATATCTAACTAGCGAAAGCAAGTTGGATACGTTTTGAAAGAAAGATTTGTGAGATTAATGGCTCCTGACAGGCACAACTACAGTCATTTGTTTCTTTAACACAACTAGAAATGCAACCTCTTATCACCGATTTGATGCCAATTTTGTTATTTCAATTGATCACATTAGCGTATTACTACATAATACAAAGGTCATTTGTGACGCTATCTCGTCTACTGCTCACTACCCGAATCTAGTGCGACCCCTATCAAGACATTTCATCCAGATCTGTGGATAAACAAGACGACGGTGATAATGCAACTGAATTAAATTTTATTAAACACTCTAAAACCATAAAATCTGACACAGACGCATAGGAATTAAATTGAAACGCGACGTTAGAAAAAGTAGTTCATCACAATTTGACCTTGGGTCATCAACATGGAGCAGCCAATTTTTGCAATCACGGGCCTGGAATTCGACCTCCGACATGTGTTTGTTGCTTTTCCAATGGATTTATGTAAGAAATAACATTTTACAAACTCACCTTTTCTCTCCTGGGAGGTGAGGTGGTCTTATGGTTTACGTGTTAGGTCTTGGGACAAAAACCCAGGTTCGATTCCTCACTGTGCACAATTTTGTAAAGCTTGCCTTTGTTATCACCTGCCGTGGCACATATGTAACCCAGCCCGTCGTACTTGCACGTAAGATCTCTCTATAATCCACAGATCCCTACGTTGACACATGAGTGAGTGGTCTAAATCGGCCCTGTCGGTTTTAGCAATATTCCAACCCTGTATTAATCAGATACCTTTGTGAGCCACTTAAGGTTTACGTTTGGGTATTCTGTACACATATGTTTACGCTGTTGGGGCCAGTGTATTTCCATGGGAAACCAAAGAGTTGAACATGACTCGAACATTTCAGATGATTTCTTTCGTGCATCTGTCCATGTGCTACCAATGTATGCGACACATCGCCTCGTCTGAAAGTGATACATGTCTGAGTTAAACTGAAAAGAGAAGTAGCAAATGTTTTACACTGCAATATGGTTATTGTGTAGTTGATAATCGTATTTGATTTGTAAACAAAGATCGGTACATACAGATCCACAAGCTGGAAGCACTTCGCTAGTTTCTCACACTGCTGTTATAAAGGCATTGGGTTTTGAGAAAAGCAAGATTTATGGATGTCAACTTCTTTATTGTAAATAACACGACGTTTCGGAGTGTATACTTGCTCCTTCATCAGGTAGATTATGGACTATGGCGCATAAGAAATATCCATTTATTATTGTTATTATTATTATTAGATTCCACTTCTAAATGCCTTTCAAAGATTGGAATGGGTTTTACCTTAATATACGCATTTGAACGCAAGCAACTAAACAGTATTTGTGTTGCGGTAATTTCATTTGTGCATTTTAGACTAGCATCTAATCTCTGAAATGAACATATTTTACAGAGAAAACTGTTCATAAAACTAATCATGAAATATAATGACAAGGAGCCCAGAGACTTTCTTCATTTTCAGAAACTGAAACTGTGGAAATCTAGACTTTCCACATAGTCTAGACTTGCATGGGCTTTCTTGGATATATTTGTTTCGGGGTCTGTTTGACAGACTACGCTTGTATACATATTATCCGGATCTCTGTTAGGCTTCAAACATTGTACATAAGTCAGGAATCGAACTGAAACAGTTGGTGTTATGAGCAAATACTGTAACCATTAGACCATCCCAAAGAAGACGCTTTGTTACTTCAAAAGAATCTGTTAAGTAGCAAACTCTATAAACACAATGACGGGACTACTTTAAGCCCAGATTACACACTTTGCCATCGAATGTATGTTCGACCGCATCACGCCTCTGGGACCTGGGCCTATGTACACGGAATAAATATTTGTGTTCGCCAATTATCAAGACCAAAACAGTAAAATTGTTGACGTCAGTGTTTGACAATAACGAGGACATGCACGTGCATCCTGTTTACGTCCTGGTCAGGAAGTAGAGGAAGCGGGAAGACAGTCTGATAAAAGGCATACATCGACATGCGATAGCAGACCCTCGTGGTCATCGTTGCTGTACCAGCAGTTGATGTAATAGTTGTGGGGGGTCGCCGACGTCGAAGTTTAGGAAGTCGGAGATGATGTATGCAGTGGATGGTGAAGTTGTAGAGCAGGTGTAGTAATGGTTGATGCTATCAGAGGTACAGTTGTTGATGTAAGCAGCGATGCAGTAGTTGACGTACATACATGTTACAGTAGTGAATGAGTAGTCGTAGAGGAAGTCGTTGGCTGTTGCCGCAGTCATAGCGGAAATAGTTAACAGTTTGAAGTTAAACATGGCAAAACATAGTTTCGGAGTGTGCGGTGTGTATTTTCTGGAAAAAAATAATTTCACTCAATGATGCGGTTTTTGTGTTTGAGAAACATTTTGATGTACATGTAGTCACAGTTATACTATAGAACACGTCTTCAGCTCGCAGGTTTCACACTTCCTTAACCAAATGTTAATTGAGAATCATTCCGCTTCGCTAATATGTGTCGATTTCAAAGAAATTTTGTCTATCGCATGTTTAACCCTGTTAATAAAACCGAATGCACCCAAATTGACTGTCAGCAAAAGGTGTTTATTTGAGTCGTTTTTAGTGAATGAGAGATATTTCGTTATAACGCATCGCTGTATTTCGGCAAAATGTATGAGATGTCGCGAATATTTGAACACCAAATTCGTTGGTCCTCAATCTTGATTCATATTAGTCAACTTGGGAATAAGCATCAATTTCAATAGTTTCAAAAGCCTTACATGTCAGTTTCAATTAACATTACGTATGAAAATGTGGAAAGTTAAATTGCCGTCCTTTTAACAGAAAATATGCAACGGTTTAAATCAAAACGATATGTGCAGACCGAAAATAACCGCTACGATTGACAAGGGACATGGGGTTTAAAATTTTTCAGGATGAATGTGGTGGTAAAACCTCTCTAAACATAACCAAGGTCGACATAATGACGTAATTCCAGAACACTGGCGCGGCTATTTGTTATTTGTAAATTGACAGATTTTATCTTACTTTTATCATCTCTCTTCAAGTCTTCACTTAGCAAGGGATGTAATCAGGAGAAGAAAAATACCTCAACGCGAGGAAATATACAAACTTGTATATATCCACGAAATTCAAAAATATCCATATCCCTTCTAACTTTTTCGAAACAGAAAAAATAGATCTGGCAATGTGTTAAAGGTTTATTTTCACTGCTAACGAAACACTTGGAAGACGATGTGGTGTGTCATGTAAGAACTTACGAGCAACGAATTTTTAATTAATTTTAAAATTACTCAGCCTTGTCCTGTTGATATAATGGCGACTGTCTTTGAATTATCTTACGCTTATACAGCAGGTATGTTTGTGACTCGAATCTGCTGATTGCAAAAAGAAGAGACGAAACTCAGAAAAGAGAGGCTTTGCTTTAAATGTATCAACAAAGGGGCACTGGCGGAAATTAAACCTCTTTAATTCAAACCATAGCGAATTAAAAGGTCCGGATTAACAAAGGGTTGGAGCAATTTTATTTCAATGTCTGATTACTGTTCCCAATAGTAATCACCAGCTATTGAAGTTTCTGAGCTACCATGGTTTCACTAATACCTTTCGAAAATATATCTATACGAGTTTCGAGACAGTGAGTGAGTGAATGAATGTGCTGCAGTGAATGAGCTGCTTTTACTTGAACACTATACATGGTGAATATCGAGTTTCTTTCCAAATATCGAGTTAAAGGGTAATTTTGCTTGTTGGGACCATGCAATTACATTTATATCGAGTTATCCGAAATATCGAGACATCCGTATCGAGTTAAAAGAGCTTGAATAATGATAAATTATGAAGGATTTTGCCGGGCCCGAGATGTTATATCGAGACAACCGAGATATTGAGTAATCAGAGTTCGACCCAGCGGTGCTCGACTGAATTTCACTTTACTTCACGACGGGTCAGCATCAGGTTTGAGCAAATCATAAAAAGTCACAGGACTTTATAAACCAGGCGCATCGGCGAAACGGTAGACCGATCGGACAACAGTTAGTGAGTATGGTTTTACGCCGCTTTCAGCAATATTCCAGCAATATCACTGCGGGGGACACCAGAAATAGGCTTTACACTTTGTACCCATGTGGGGAATCGAACCCGGGTCTTCGGCGTGACGAGCGGACGCTTTAACCACTAGACTACCCCACCGCACCCCGGACAACAGGCGACGTCGTCGAGATTCGATAACGTAAGACGTCACGTTACACCTCCACGGTAGTGAGCAAAGAAGAATTCTGCTCCGGAAATCCTACGGGACTTCTTGTTTTAGACGCGTCTTTGGCAGATGTTGAGTAAAATTCATCTCTTGCATGCAAAAGCTGATTCGGGATGTTAGAGAAGTGAGACGATCAACCACACGCGGGGATTCTTTGTTTAGCGGCGGTGTCTGATCCAAGAATATCTGACAGGTGCTAAAATTACTTTGAACAGTCTGATATTTATAGATGGGTTATGATGTCTAGGTGGGAATAGTTTCAGAGAAAGGTTGGTGATAAGAAGTCACGCATTCCACAGGTGCCACTGTTTCATGCACTTGCACCTGCGGACTTCAAGTTTAGACAATAGACATGGATCAACGATAACATGATATTTCGAAGACGGGTGATTTGTTACAGTCAGAATGATCAACACGGCGAGGGCCACGAACGAGTTAGACACAATTGCCAGAGACCCAGGTTCGATTCCCCACATGGGTACAATGTGTGAAGCCCATTTCTGGCACCCGCCGTGATATTGCTGGTTTATTGCTAAACATCACTCACTGGCTGACACACTCACTCACGAAATGTCATGGCAGAGGAATGCCATAAATTTGTAACCACGTGGGGCATCGAACCTGGATCGAAGTACAGGTTTCCGCCATTGTGGACACTCAATCTCGAATCTGCACTCGTGATTCAGTCGTAATTGATGTAGGTTGATAAGAATTTCAGTGTGTATTGTAGCAATGGGAAATGTTTTCATTTTCGTTTCCGGTAAAAATACGGTTTGTCATTCAGAAAGAACATGTCTTCCTCTACTATAGACACTGTTGTCATCAGATATGTCACTGTTCCCAATCATCATAAACATAGCCTGGTTTAGGTGTACGTTTTCATGCTAATATTGTACCACGTTCGTTGTAAGACCTTGTGGCTAGTGTGCCTCACTTCGCCATTACCCCGTATGTACATGCAGTCATGGGACATAAGTATTCGTCTCTGTGCATAATTTCCATAGACTTGCATGTTAATTTGGTGCAGCTAGAAGAATTATGTTGAATTTATTTGTCGTTTGATATCTTGTTCATATTTTGCACATGTGTCATGAATCATCTCAGCTGCAAAGACATAATTTCCGTTTTATTTTCCCTTCAGTATTTCAAGAATGACCACACTTTGATTGATGCGTGTCATGGTTAAGACAATATTTAACATGGCGGTCTATGGGGAAGGAATACACAGTGTTGTATATATGTTGCTCATGTAACTACAATGCGGAAAATACTTGAAAATTATGTATCTGTGACCAAGATGATTTCCTAACAACCTGCAAAATTTGACAACCAAATATCGAAAGCTGAATTAATTCAAATTATTACAGCTACACTAAACTAACATGCAAGTCTATGAGAATTTTGCCGACTGACGAATACTTATGTCCCTTGACTGTGTACGTGTAGCTAAAATTGGCCGAGATGTACTGTTTACGGCTATACTACGCTGAAAAAACTGGTTCTCGTCCCATCACCGAACTAAAGCAACGTCGGGCCCGGAATGTACTTGTAGGGGTGAACGCCTGGGAACACTGGGTGCAGTAGACAATTTTTATTCTTTATTTGACTACCAAAAGGTTCATGTGTCTCATTGAAATCGGAAAGTGATGACACATTCTATTTCTTTTTGAATGGAGCCAATCCTGCATGCCTGAATATTGATGTGAACGATTTGTTCTTACACACTTACATACTTTTCAAAAAATGGCTTTTCAATTAAAAGGGACTTTAAATGTGTTGCTCATATATAGGTTAAACACATTCGTAAACATGTTTACTTCCAAGTGTTTACATTGTGATTATTTACACAGTGTATCATCACCATCGCACTGATAACGCCATCAGCCAGCCTATGATTAACACGTCCATCTTACATTCCAGAGATGATGTACACACACAAGATAGCCGCCCCCCGTGACGAGCTGACCTTGGAGATTCTCGATACAGCATCGCTGGTATGGACATCGACAACATAGTCATTTTAAGATTAGGACCTAACCCACTGTTTTAAATGGCAGTTGCATTAAAAGTTTAAATGTTTTCATCAAGTATCTGCGTAGATTGTGATAAATTCTCAGACGAGTGGGAGCGGCGAGGTAGCCCAATGGTTAAAGCGTCCGCTCGAAACGCTGAAGACCCGGGTTCGATTCCCCACATGGGTACGATTAGTGAAGCCCATAAGCGCCGTTATATTGCTGGAATGTTGCTGAAAGCGGCGTAAAACCATACTCACTCACTCAGACGTGTGAGTGTGTGAATAACACCGCGGTCAGCAATATTTCTGTTATGGGTTGGCGGTCTAAAATACAATCGAGTCTCGGCCATGAAAACCATTGATTGACGACTTGAATGCCCAGGTCGAGGTAGCCTAGCTACATCACAGAGCCTGACCATCCAATCCCCATTTTAGTCTGCTCGATCAGAAACAGAAACAGGTACCCGTTCTGCCAACACAGAGTCATCCCAACCCCTCCCGCTTCATCAGTCCCATCCTATCCTATTCCCCAGTGTACAGTTTCAAAGACCCGTGTGGGGCGGTGGGGTAGCCTAATGGTTAAAGCGTTGGCCCGGGTTCGAATCCCCACATGGGTACAATGTGTGAAGCCCATTTCT
>VKKT01000375.1:61354-71386 GCA_008038995.1 Haliotis laevigata
AAAGGTGCTACTAAAGCTATACAAAAGTGTGTGGCAGTACAAATTCAGAGATAATAGTGATTATAGCAATAAAGACAACGATGACAATATTCACCTCTCAGCAACAGTGATCCCAATTCCGAAATAAGGTCTAATATCTCAGGTAAGAGAGTGATCACCCAAAATTTTGGTCTTCTTTTGGCTTGAGATGTAATCTGTGATGAAGAGCAAGTGCCCGACCCACGTATATACAACAGAATAAGATTTAAGATGCTAGAGATTATGCACTAAGACAGATCTTCCTGTCTGAATAAAGCACACTACTGCCCCTTATTGAGGCACAATGTAACAGAGGTTGCACGAGGTATAATACTGCCTCATAACAATATATATTCTTGAAGAATAAATGTGATATATGTGTGTCTCTCTTGCAAGATTCTGTATTATGTGAAACATGTCTGCACGGTATCACTTTACAAAATCTTCAGTAATAATTTTCAATGTGTAACGCTCAACAAAGTTGCCACTTTTGATAAGTCTGGGGAACTGGGAAACATTGTCCTGGCATAATCAGTTAAAAGTTACAGCAGTTAATCGAGCGAGGAACTTATGAGAAGCGCGCGCACGCACGCACGCACGCACACACACACAGACAAAACAAAAACAAAAACCCACACGGAAAACATGAAGTATAACCCATTGTAATAACCCCATCATACTGATTAATGCTCCTGCAACCGCTTTCAATAGCACCAGTGGGAAAACAGACTGAAATCTAATATGACCACACTGATGCTTTTTTTCAATTAGAGTTCTTCCATAAATGATTACGCTTCTTCATTCAATTAATCACACTACTTATTGTTCGATTAATAACCCGGTACCAGAATTCATTGTGGTCGGATAAGAGCATTAAAATCAGTGGCATTGATAACATAATATCAATGACAGCTTTGAGTCACGAATTTAATACTCTGTCTTCTATAAATTATCTGATAGTTTTACTCATATAGTCAGTCTTATTTGCTCCTATTTCGACAAGATGCAATAAAGCACGTTTAACACTGTCACATGTTCGATGGACAACAGGAACCTGAAGTATGGATTTGTCCTTTATATCAGATCAAACGTGAGCGATATCTCATTGTAGTCCCTCATGAGATCAGTATGCTATTCAGTGAGTGAGTGAGTTTAGTTTTACGCCGCTTTTAGCAATATTCCAGCACTATCACGTCGAGGGCCACCAGAAATGGACTTCACACATTGTGCCCATGTGGGGAATCGACCCCGGGTCTCTGACGTGACGAGCGGACGCTGTATTATATTTGATACCATTAAAGTACGAGCTATAGACATGAGCACCTTAAGCTAGAGGGTGTCTTTGGGGAAACCAAAATATATTCTAATTTAACCATCATCCTGACATGCTTTTTAAATTGTAATCTTCCATAAACGATTACACTGTTATAATCAATTTATCACTTTCTCAAAATCAAACCTGCAGATATTTCATGACGCATAACATTACCCAATGCAACATTACACAAACAGCACACTTGGGTTGAACACCTCTTTCAGCTTTATAGGCTTTGTTGTCATGTTAAACTCAAATTGTTCAGGCATATAATTCCCTCGTTACTTCTAGTACTGAGTGTATTTTCTCATAAGTGGCTCAATGTGTTCGAGTCAAGTTTCAAGAGTACCGTTGTTATACGCGACAGGTCTCAGAGGAAATTATATCTGAATTGAAAATTATGTAGGTTTGGCACAGCTAGCTARAATTAAATAACGTTATAATCCGTCCAAAGACATACCACATACCTCTCACATGCAATGGATATATTGCATTGAAATAGATTTTCGTAACTCGCAATTAAACGCATACCAGACAATACTATTCGTTAGATCAGGCAAAATGGCCATTATCTGTTCTATTCAAATTTGCCTGCGAAAGGAAGAGTCATTTCGACGAATCCGAGAACAGTTTGATCGGCATTCTATAATTTGGCGAGTCAATACTATAACAAACGAACTTTTTGTTTATTGCATAGTGCGACCAAGAATCCAAGAATCAGGATTTCACGAAAAGAAAACTTTTGGAAGCCATACCAATCTGCAGCCACAAACCTTTGATCAACAGATCAACGTAGTACGAAGAGCTAATCAAGCTATAGGCTGTATCGATTACCACCAGATCATCATGTTGTAACTGTTGTCTTTGGATTCATTGGAATATTGGTGTGATATTTCACTTGCGTCAGTTTGCTTATTTTCATTGCTCAGTAATTATAAAGCTCCATGCTCATTCTCAGGAGTACTTTCAATTGCCGGAACTTTCCAGTAACATATTCCCAACAACACGATGAAAGGAGGAAACTAATGTCATGACAAATAAGTCTCATGTATTCATTAACTGTATGTGACTTGTAATTAACCAAAAAGGACAGTTCATGTAACTATTCAAATAATAATCTATACAGTGGTCTGAACCGTTAACACTGCATCTTAATATATAATACTACCCTTTTGACTCAAGCATAACAGTCATCGAACTATCTGAAGTAAGAAAATGTATCTGTCATGTAATGCAGTGGATTATTTTATAAGGAAATATAGCTGGACAGGCTGGTATTCATATCTTTAGCAGTGTGTCCTAATTTCCATTTATCTCTTGAATACTTGGGTATCTGTGTTCTTTCGAATTAAAGCATGGCAACAACTTGGTTGAGTAAAGTGTATGACGTAACGAGACGATAGACGCACAATGCGGAGAAGGACATGCTTAACATCCTAAACACAAAACAAGTATAATCCGATCTCTAAAGGCTTTTATTTATGGTGACAGAATACAGACAAGGATCTTCGTGTTTTACACCATACATTGTTTGAAGCTTGCACAAACAGGTCAACCAGTTCACACGAGTCGTATAATAAGTGTGATCTGTTATGCATGCCTCGGTAATACAGACATGTGCAGCACTGCGTCCACAGGAGCTTCCTCGTTTACTCCTTGATCATTTCCTTATTTAATCAGCAGAATTTTCGATAGATCTCTTGTACATACAAAATATCTGAATGATGATATTTACAGTTAAACAATTATTATTACAGTATCAATATCGACGTGGTTGTTGATTTTGTGCTTAATGAAATAACACAGATTATCGACTATAAACGTACGTTTGAAGCAGAAAATTAAAGTCACACTCAACTAAATGGAATGAAAATCGTATCATACATACGTATTGTGTGTGTTCGTTCAAGTTAAAGTGGTGTTTTGCCGTATTTGAAGGGCGTGCATGGCAATAACGGAAATGTCTTAGAAAATGTCAATCTAGCTCTTCAAGATAAGGTAAACACTTCTCATGATCTTCATCAGCTACCGTTGGGATAAAACCGACTTATCACACTACTTCACAGATAGAGATAATCTTACAAAATCAATAAATACGGATTATATCAACAACACTTGATTCTACTTCTTGCTCATATGAAACGTATTCAATGGGATATTTTGAATATTGTGTGACTTAATTATACTTTCTCTCCTTTGTGTTTGAACTGTAATGTTGCGGGTTTTTGTAAAATTGAATTAATATAAAACTACAACGACAAAACCGTTTCCAAAAGCAAAATGGCTTTTGCTCTGCTACTGAAAAGTTTTGACCAGGTCTATTCAGGCGCCCAGCTGCACATGATATAACCTGTAGAAACTAACAGGCCGCGTAAATCGCTATCATGGTAACGGTAGCACTAAGTTGTGGTACACCATCGTACACATAACGGGAATGTGTACCTTCTTCATCAATGCGACCAAACAATGTGAAACCACAACTGTATTCTGAACTGGGTTATGTTAGACGTTCGGCTGCATTCTTGCGATCAGAACAGCTTTCATTGATTTATGACAATCAAAACTTGACCCTTAGAAAGAGATCAGGACCGTTCCTAATGAAACCCAAGATCGTTATGATAGTTGACTATGACAGGAGTTTGAAAATCTAATAAAGTCGCATTTAATTGGCTTCTCTGTTGATATGTGTGTGGCATATCACACTTGAAGAAGAAATCATTGGCTATAAAACTGATAGCCTGTATCACGGACTGACAACGTGTCATCAGCAATTGTAAACTTTCCAAACAATTGCAGCGCCAAGCCCAGCTTGATAAAGATTTCATATTACATTCATGGACAGCTTTGTGTTACATGAGATCTTCAAAAGTCGAGTCCTTAACCCGCCCCTTTTGAGTATTTGAATGTTTGCAACACATCCATTAAATATTTCGTTTTCGAAAGTATCAAAATCAATACGAAAATGCTTTGCACAGCCACTAGAAAAAATATTTTTTTATACATGTAAATGTACACAGTTTATTTGATATGTAAACCTTTAATGTTCTATTGTGTGTAAAAGACATTATCGTGATGAAATAATGTGAATGGATCGCTGAAAATCAGAGATTACACTAGGGGTACACGAACAAGGTAAGCATGCCTTCTTTCACTGGCAGCACCAGTCGTTCACACAATATGTCATAAAAACGTTGCTTGACCCTCGAAGCCAATCAAGTGAATCCACTGACACAAATGTTCATCTACTGATTATGTTGAAACGAAAATCGATTTTTTGCATATTTAAGAAATGCGCATGTAAATTTCTACCCTAATTTACAATGTTGATAATGTTGCATGTAAAGTAAATATGGAAATATCCGCACATTGAACACTCCATCGCACCCGCAAATGTGATCAGCCTTATGTTGGTCAATGCGTGAGTGTGCGCGTGCGCCTGTGTGTATCCCTGTGTCTGACTGCTTTTACTTGTCCGGACCTATTTCGGATTACAAACTTTAGCTCACAGATACAACGTTATCGTTAAACATTGCCATCCGAGACAGACAGAGTAAAATGGTGGGCCTTGATATATTCCCTGAATGCCGATCGCCCAACATCTTTTGATATGGTTGGGGATTGAATCAACGACATTTCGCTTTCCATTGTACCACCGAAGGAAATACATCACCTCATGATATATCAGCTGACGTCACATGCGTCAATGACATTTGTATAGAATAATAATATAAAAGACAAAACCCTTTCCACATCGATAATACATTAGTGCAAAAGGATTCCAAGTCTCAACTATCGTCAGAAATGTGTCGTGTGGTTTGAAATGGCTGTGAAAATTATATACATAGATCACTGAAATAGCACCTCGTGTCCTGACCCACCGAGCATGTGTTTATGAGTCACTATCGACTAGCGAGGGTACCATGTATTCCCGACAAGGTGAGAGTATCCTAACCCACCGGTGAAACAGAAGGAAATGAAATAAAAAGAAATATCAAGTAGAAGTATAACCCGGACAGCAAACTCATATTAACTGTGTTCTGAACGAAACGGTTTCATCTTAATATTGGTTGTCACTGTCTGTCCCTAGATGCGGAAGTACCTCAGCACAACTGAATTACGTGCATGTTATGATTCCAGTCGGGAAATGCCCAATGTCTATGAAGTTTCAATGAGAATAGATACATATTTATTTAACATGAAGTGTGTGGCATTTATCCAAAGATATATCCCAGACACATAATATTAAATATTCTGGTCTTTTAAGACCGGCACTTATAGTGGCAGTATGCAGACACGGATCTTCGTGTTTTCTCCATGTCTCACACAAATTAGCAATTCAGTGTCTGAGAGTAGCATGGACTTCATTTGTAACACGCACTTCTATCAAACCTGTGTAAAAAGATATGTTTATGAGGGCCGTCTGTCGATCACATTAGCTTTCCTGAATTTTAGATGGGGCATTTAGAATAGGTCACGGGCAGTTAGTTGAGAATTATTCCACTTTAAATAATTATAAATTGATGGCATAAGTAGTTGTTCATATTTCAATTTCTAGAATTATTTATTTTTCGATTTGTGGATTCATCGTCACATTAACGATTATCACAGAATCAATTATCCAAAATTGAAGTCAAACCATGTAAAAAGCTAGTTCCAGAAAGGTATAAATACACGATACATAACCCCTTTCTACAGCCACAGAAACTCTTTGCTAATATCTGAGTCCACTATATTATGTGTATGGATCAGGAACTGTTTGACCCGACGTGGATCCACACGGCCATACATCTATTCATATATGATATACGCCTCTCTAAGATTTAATCGGCTCCCTCGCCTCGGGAACCATTTTATTGCATTATGTACCATCTTTCCCGTATTTTTTCCACAAAGATCCAAACAACTACCATAAAAAATTAGTCTAGGGGCCGTCAGATTGAATAGGGTACTTGGATATGTGAATAACAAATCGAGAAATGCTTGTTCCGTATAAAAAAACATAAGTAATTTAAGCGAATGAGTTAGATGGACTTCTTAGTAAGAATATTCCCGATGACCCAGAACGACGAGGCCACAATATGGATATGGATGCTTGGTTCCTGTCTTGGTTGATTATATGTAGAAGCTCCTGTCTCAAAGACGGGAATATTGGCCGAGATTCAACTATTCTCAGGGCAATATATATATATAGATAATCAGCGTTTCTATTGCAGCTTCAACTATCACATCCTGTGGGGATACGTAAGTCCCGAAACTGTCAAAGTTAAATTTCTACTTACCGGATTTTTAAAACGTAGTATGTTTGTAATTATAAAATTATGGTTAGATTTGAATACAATCGCCAGTGGCTGCAGAGATGGTGTAAATCCAGCTAGGGTCCATATAGGTAGCAAAGGTACTGTAAGTCCCCATGGTCCCTAGAATGGTGATCTACTCTCAGTTGCTGGTGATCTATAGCCCATTTTTACACTGTATTGTCCAAAAATAGTTTTCTACTTTTAAACATATTTACTAACTAGTTTTACCCCATTTTGTGATAATCTCGTAATTTTACTGTCCTTCGTTGATAGGGTTTTATATATTATATGTATGCATTATGAGTTTAGAACTTACTAGTTTTAGTCACGATATGGCTGAAATATGACTTTTAATCTTAACTCACTCACTCACTCACTCAACTATCACAGCAGCTACAATTATTGAATAGTGTCAAAACGTATTGTTTCCGAAATCGTGGTATGATATATAATGATCTGCATACGATCTTCATCATATACTTCATTATCATGTTCAGTTATTGGGGCCATGGAAGATCTGAAAAGAAGAATTTGTTCCCGTTTTACCAATTTGAATGGTTGTTCATATTTAAAAATATCTCGAAATAAAACATCTCAGAGCTTTAAAATGCAGATATACAAACGATTATAGTTCAAGTATTTTCTGCAGCATCTGAAAGAAACAAAGTTTGAATTTGATGTCTGTTTACTGAAGAATACATTCCAGATGGCTACCGTTATCGCCGACTTAGGCTTCCAGCTTCAGAGGCTGTGTGCTTTCCGAATATTTTTATGTATTTTTTTCTGTTGAAATTGGTCGGAAGTATTATCAACATATAACTAATTTACCTCATAAGAATAAACCAACGTCTTTGAAACCAAACCCAAACTATCATTGTCATACCGCTACAATTTGTTTGTGCGATATACCGTTTGGTAAAGACTAAACCAGTTGTTTCTGCAAGCAGATTGTACGAAGCAACCTATTGATTTATTGGGTGAAGTATGAACCAAACTGCAGGCTGTACAAGAACAAATACACCTTGAAATTATAGTGCACTAATTAGTCTATCTATCATACGTACATTTTATGCAAGTTTTTGTAGAAGCAATTGATCGTGAACTGCTTTTATCTAGATTAATATTATCCTGATCGCGTTCAGACAAACGTGGAGTATCAATTACTTTATGTATTATCAAGGGTACAGACGCAGTTTACTCAACATCCAGTGTTGTATATTTGGGTTTAACATTCATTCAATACTGTTTAACATTGCAAGTGGTGCATTTGACAAAGACAAGCCTAACGCAGCGTGATGAATGTAAAACAAGTAGTCCACATGCCTCTATCGTTGTAGTTTTAATATACAAAGAAGGATATAAAACAACATATCGCTTTCCACATTTATAAGAAATCCTCGCCGACAGCAGAGTTGCACAGCAATGATGATACCAGGGGTTCGCTAAAAGGGGAGCGTATTCTTCCGCACCTGTGCAAATACCAGAAACACACACAAAGCCATGTCAATTACTCACCTAATTTACGGTAGTAAAACTAAGAATTGGGAATTGCATCGACATCATTTTGTCAACTCACCATGACTTTTTTGAAAACGTTACGTTAGGATTAAATATTATTTATAACAGTAGCCAGAGGCATCTGACGCTCTTTCAAATCGTCACAGAAAAATACGTGTCCGGTCCCACCTCAAGATGTGTGAAATGTAAACATACAAAGCTGAACCTTCTTGAATGCTGATTGAGTTTTCATATTGGTTGAATCGTACAAATGAACTCTGCTTTTAGCTGACATTTCTAGCCTTGACTATTATAACATGATTATTTAAATGTTTTCTTACTTTAATATTTTATGCTGCTGAAACATATTCGACCAGACATCTTTCTAAATAACCCCGATAGCTGTTCTAGTGAAAGAAAACCTTTTCTATTATTCCAATGAAGAAAACAAACACGATACATGTTTCAGTAATGCAATTTGAGCACATTAAAGTAATTTTGCATGAATGTATTTCAAAAGGAAGACATTGATGGCCCATAGATCGGAGATCGAAGTTTTCGGATTCTCTATAATGGCAACGTCATCTCCTTTCAAACTAAGCCTTGGATTACCACCGTTGAAGATGCGCTATAAACATTCAGTGCATCACTGATTGTACACAGATTGTGCATTTCTGAAACGTGTTTTATCTGTGAAGTGTCATAATCGATAAGAACATGATTAGAGAGCGGAAATCGAAAAGATCTGTATCACTGAGAGCGTGTTCTTCAGTCTCTTTCTGAATTAACTCTTTGTAATATACATGTGGTATGGGGAATACACATGCAATAACATACTTTCACATTGGAGACGTTTTGCATTAACGACATGGTTAATCGATGATGAGATCAGCTCTGTATTTACTCTAGTATAATAGGGTCGACATTGTCTGCCACCTGGTAGGGACATCATGGACATTAAAGATCATTCTGTCTTGTCTGGGTAAAGACACCATATATCGTTAGGACACATAACGGAGATTGTGTTCGTGTAATCTTCTCAGTAACTACACCAACAATGATGATAAAGAAGGGGGCATGGTACATGTCGCAGGACCTTTTTCAAATTGATATAAACGTTGTTGACAATTACAAGTAATAGCACTATTGTACAAAGCATGATTTTGAGGAGACTCTTGGATCTGCTGTCAGCGTGGTTTTCTTATGAATGTTGAAAGCGATTTGTGGTTTCATTGAAGCGATTCTTGCGAGTTTGTTAGATGTATTTACAATATAACTCCAAAATGCAAACACAATTGCAGTAAACCAAGAACATGTATTACATGTGTACGACATGCACCTTCATGTGTTGCAAACTTAACATGTATAAGATGTGAACGCATCATGTCTCGAATCATGTGATTGAGATTCCAGATAATTGTGGGACGTTTTCTGTTATTGTCCTTGCTCTGTATATACACACCATCCTGAAACTTCCATGGTTTACACGGAATTTATTTTATGTATAATATAAAGTATTTAAGTGTTGAAAATAGAAACATTAATTTATAAGAAATAATTATGAAGGTGTTCTGTTAAATCTAAGATGTGTGTTGTAAAAACGTCTAGTGTCACCGGCATGAAACTTTAACCAAATACTGATCATATAATTAGAATAGCATTGCCTTTCCGCTTCATTTAGGACCTTTATTCATTTTTAACAACATAATTGAGGATTCTAAGTGCATAGTGAAAAAAAGACACATCTGAGTCTGGGTGAGGTGAAATTGGGTTTAACGTCGTGCTTGAGTATATTTCGCTCATAAGACGACGTGCATGCGTGTGTATGTGTATGTGCTGCTGTTTTTACTAGCCCAGACTGAAGCTGGTTTTATAGTGCTAGCCCACTGAGATACCATGCCGCAG
>VKKT01000375.1:138935-150377 GCA_008038995.1 Haliotis laevigata
GCTTCTTCAAATGACGAATACAAGGTTGCATTGTGTGACCTGATTGTACCGTTGTACTCTGAGTCAAGTGGAAGTGGTACTATCCAGAAGATTCTTAATCATGATGGGTCAGCAAATGCTTCCCCTTTGTGCGTGTTGTAAGTTTTAACCACAAGCACATTTCACTGATTTGAATACACGTGTACATTTCACATCTATTGTACATGTGCCCTTCATCTCTGAAGTTTATCTGTACATCCTACGTCGTGGTGATATACCCGGACGATTCTGACAACTGCACCAAACAGTATCATTCACTGTCTCTTTTTCCGGAAGACGAACATGGTGCCGGAAGTAATCAATTATATCGCTGTTACCAGAACATATGAGTCAGACACACCCTGTACATCATGGAGACAGCTGCTAGAGGCTAATGCCAAAGTATCTTTGTCATATCGATCATAGTTTATTGCCAGATGTCTGATCCACAGTAACAGCACCACCACATGAAACAGGGTAATACAAATAATGGAATGAAGTGTACTTGGTCATAAGACTTGATATATTAATACGCCCCTTTGCCCGGTAGCGACGTGTCAGATGCCATCTGTCGTTATGTTAATTATAATATAGATGACATTGCTTATATTCGCTTTATTCTTGAAGTATAACATGTTTTAAGCATTTAAATTCGAACTCAGTTATTATGTCTGATAGATCAAACCGAATGGAAGCCATAACAGTAGAGCCACTCTGTCATTAATGACTTTAATTAACATTAATCCCGGTTGCTAGAGTAACTATTTGACTTTCATGATTCTCAAGAATATCTTGTCCAACGTTATGACGTAAGAAAATGTCAGTTGATGAGTAATCATGAGTCTTGATATATGTCTTACACCGCCTTGACCTTTTACAAATAGTTCTATAGATGGTACCTTTCAAAAGGTGATTTGCTGGGCGACTCTTACAGTTTGCTATGTGTGCAATTCATCAATTTCTGAAGAGGGATCAGAAGAGTGCCCGTAACACATGCGTCATGAACGCAAGAGAATAACCTGACGCAAATGACTGATTTTTTTCCATGAAAGCAAAATGGTGGCGAAAAGTAAGCTTGTTCTCAAAAGTAGTGTACAGTGTGTTTGACCAAACATGAAAAGAAAGCAATAGCAAATACAAATGGACGACTGTGTATGGATGCCCAGGATGGTCACACGCGCTTTTGATGACGTGTCCCCTGACTCCTGTGTCATTATGTGTCTCTGTATGAAGTTTGTGAATGAACTCTGAAATGTATAATTTTTCATTTTGACCCCTTTACTATTGCGGCAAATGCCAGACCAGCATTACAATGAATTTTCAGTCAAATTTTCAGTTTGTAAAAAATGAAATCTCACACACGTCTTTGCTTCTATTTTGGGTAAGTTAAGGTTCACGCCGCTTTTAACAATATCAGTGCGGGGGACACCAGAAATGGGGTTCACACAGTGTACAAATGTGGGGAATCGAACCCGGTCTTTTGCCCGGTCTTTTAGTTCCTCAAATGGGAGAGCTCATTTGATGATGAAATAGACACATGCGTATTATATATACTGAATCGTCCAACGGGCTTTGCTTCTAGCTGAGATGTTTTATATTATTACGAAAATGGATTTGCTGTTCTTGTTGTAACTTGAACATGACAAGTTAAAGTGACTTACTGTAAGTTTCTAAAAATCCATCTGTAGGATTAATGTTCATTATACAATGTTTATATACTTTGTTAAATATCTTCCGCTTTTTGTAGCTGGGAAACGATCGGAAGGAACATTTTCACCAGCAAGAATTTTGAAAGTTTTCATATCATCAGGAAAAAATGTATGTTGTATCTTTATGAACTCTTTATTAATGAGATGTCATGGGCAAAATAAAGCTCTTCTCACTACTTGTTATCACTGTAGGCAAATACATGTTAAGCCGGTCACTCAAACATCCAATACTGACGCATCGTGAGAGGGTTTTGCTGTTGTAGAGTATATTGAGAAAAGTTAAATTAGATCTGATCTCAAAATCTGATAGCCCCAGGTCTTCTTGCTGAAGTATGTGATCACATGAAATCCCGGAAGACAGTGTAGAAGATAAAACCCGTTGGATTTAAACTCACATTAATCATTAATGCATAAAAAATCCAAATTTACAAAATTCACTATTCTTCCATCAGGAAACAGGATTAGAGTGTATTTCTGTGTAAAGCAACGTAAATATGTTTCATAATTCATTGCGTTCTGACAATAATATTCTTCTGGTGAGAAATTCGGCATTCAGCAAGCCAAATATCATATCATATTCAGCTACTTGAGCATTTTCAAATAAGCAATATGTTTTGGTACCATGTCTATTTCATAATATACAGAGGTAAAACATAGCAGTAAAACGCACGCATGCACGCACACGAAGTACAATTTACAGTCCCGAACCTAATTATTTGTTTTCTAAACATGTGTGACTTTATATATTAGATTAGTCTCATCATTAGGGAAGTAGAATAGCTATGTAACACGTCCTGAAGTGGTAACTGTGATGATTCACATGTCAGTTGTTATGATTAATGTGAAGGCATTATGCGGAGATAAAACAAAGTTTCATTTGAGATTGACTCTATATTAGATAAAATAAGCCGTGATGTACGAACGTCTATGATGGTGAACCCAAGGGATATAGGTATGAGAAGGTTTGTGACGTTTCATTTTGATTTGTTGCACATGAGGATGTTCAGTTCGTTTTCGATTCCCCTCGAACGCCAGTCCTGGCTAAAATGGTTGAATTAGAGGTGCTTAATATTTCTTCTTTCTTTAACCTCTACTGGCATTCTGCTGTCAACACATATGTTTATGACATCAAAACACCTGTAATGTATCCTATTCTTAGCGATGCTAAAATCTCCCTGTCAGTAATGACTACATAGTTACCATATTTATGATCACATTGATTTATTACGCACTCTCTCTCTTAGAGCTCTGAGTGCCTCCGCCTTGAAACCAGAGACTAAACGCATCAGTCGAGCGCCGAAAGTTCCATAACGTGACCAAAGCTAATAACGCTCTACTGTATTTTTTTTCGGGTAGCGTCACAGCAGAAAGTTTGATGAACACCGCCATAGGGTAGTGACTGGAAAAGTTGTCCAAATATTTCAAAGCGTTATCTTTAGGGACTTACTCTTATGAATTTCACTGTAAATGTTGGGGCGGGCAAAGTGGCTTTATGGGTGAAGCGTTTCCCGTCAGGCAGAGTTCGTCTCGGTGTAATCTTTCCACTTTGTGCACCACATTAATACTCTACAAAAACAATCTGCTTGTCATCCAAAAACTGCACACATGCACGTGAACAAGAACGCATGTTCTCGGAATGGTCAATGTTTGTTTATGATTCAAGGGAGTATTCTTTAGTCATGATGAATGTAAGTCATCGACCCGTTATCACAAACGGTGAACATAGGTGTTCGTCAGCAACACAATGAAGTAGAGAGAACGTATTTCTACAAAACGTAGCTGAAGTGACATACACATTTGGTGTTTTCCCCCAAACAGCCTTAATATTGTGCAAAGTGTTGTGATTGTGACTTACAAGTTACAAACAATGCGTACATATTGCCAAGACACCGCATATATTCTTTACAAAGCTTTGAGTGAATTGGCTACGTTGAGCTAGGAAGGTGTGGGTCTGGAGTTGGGTTTGATATCTGTTTGGGCAATTATGTGTTGTGAAAATATGTAAGTTATTAAAGATATTTCTTGATGACACCAACGTGGATGAGAAGAAGAGAAGGTTTTATATAAACTCTGTTGAAAACAAGTTGGAGGAGATAAGTGGGATGGTGTGACAATTCGTCATTTGATTAGTATGATTACCAAACAAGACGTGATTAACATTGTAATAATTCAACCTTATGTCAGCTATGGCGTTCTGCAGTAGGTGCGCGTGTCTGTAGTGTAAGCTTGAATTTCTAATTACTTCTCGACAGTTACTTTATTCGCGTTCAACAGACATCAGTCAAAACTATGTCCTGGTCATGTCTGGAGTATTGGGTAAAACATGTACAGAAATAGAGATGTTTCTGTGGCTAGAGCTTTTATACGGTTATGCCGATTTGATTTATGTACTTAATATATATGGTGAGCCCTGGTTTTCTTTTCCAATTTCATTCTTACATTTATCATATGTGAATAATCTTGTACCAGCAAGATTGGGAATTATGCATCCATCCATCATCTCAATAAACTCATCAACAACATATAGTGATGGCAACAGTTACACATTGCTTGCTACGCATCATTGTTAGCTGAATAAATAAATACATGTCACTTACAGAGAACAATATGCGATCAGACAATACAAAAGGGTCGCTTCCTCAGTTATCCACCAGTTGGTAGAAACAAGTTAGGGGTTCAAGGATTGTCTGTAATATGTAACCTAGTTAACTTGGTGTCAGTTCATAATTTGAAGGAACTGTTGAATCACAAACTAAAGTCATCAATCGTTAACTTGGTTTTGTACTGAGATGTTCGCAGTTGGGATTTGCCAATGCAAATGTTACTTCCTCTCTTTGGAAAATGTGGTATTACTACGTTGTAAATAACTGATTTATTGCAAGTGCTACAGTGCAGGGTTTTATTTTATTATTTATATCTAAATTCCACATGAAATTGTTTGGTTTTCATTGAAACTGATAATAAGGTCTTTGATATATGGCACTTTTACTTTACACATGATTTATTTCAGTACAGGAAAGAGGTGCTCAATAGCAAGCTGTGAGATATGTCTCTTCGAGGTCGTACAAATGTCAAATCTTGGTCTAGACGTTGTAATTAGTGCCCGAAGTGAAATTGAAACGCTAATTGACTGTCTGTGTAATCATGTTAACTAACTATTTCTAGCTTCAAACGTGAGTTATGCAGATGAGTAAAGCCCGGAATATATTCCTCCTTTGTTCTCTATAGATATCTATTAAAAGAAGGGGCGATGTGGTAGATTCCCCACATGGGTACACTGTGTGACACCCATTTCTACTGTCTCTCACCGAGGTATTGCTGGAAAATTGCTAAAACCATACTCGCTCACTCAGTGAACTAATGGATATATTACCGGGTCCATCAAATCTACCACCAAATCCCTGTCTTCAAAAATTATCATAGTCTTTAAAATCATTTAGGAAAGCATTTTTATGTAAATGGTATTTCAGAAAATATAATAATAATTAGATTCTTAAAAATGAAATGTATTTATCGATTTTCTTGCTATCACAGAACATAAACAACCTGTGAAAAAGTGAAGCACATGCCATTTGCGAAACTGTGAAAAAATAGTCTGTGAAGTGCTGGACGTCCTCGTGGACAACATGCGAAATGTTTTAAGATTGCATTCAGGAAAGAATTGGGCATTCTCCTGTTCACCAACTGTGCTTCCCTCCTCGCTGATCTGTTACGATTTTGCATGAACTGGAATTCCTTCAGGCTTGGCAAAACAAAACACGAGAATTTGGTCAGGGAGTTACATTAAGTGCACAACGAAAATCTGTTAGCTTTTAAAAATGCTAGTTTCCTTTCATTACCTTACCCACCTGAAGTGGACATAACAGGGACCACCACAACTATTATATATTCATTAAGATTCGGTCATTAGCCACAGGACTGTGTGACAAAAGGTATGACTTTATCTTCACAAGTCTTTAAACCTCCTCTTTATTTCGAGCAATATCCCATCAGTTACAGTCTTTGTTGTTTTCATTTCACAACTTTCGAGGAATATTCAAGTATACAGATCCCATAATACTCCTGTTCACATATAGTTTGAATAGGGGCGCATCATTCAAGGTTTTCCAGAAGACATGTGATAGCCATTTGTGCATTTGACTCATTAGCGACACAAATGGTGCACGATGGCTGTACTGGTTGGGTCAGTGAACGCTCAAATACTTGTACAACACCTGGAATTTCAAGTCGATCGTTTGAGGAAATCTTGTATAACCATCTTCAATGTATTTGAACCATCGTCAGCAGCAGTACAAATCCCGATCCTGGTGAGACTTTCCATTGCAAGAACTTCCTCTTTTGGTGCCACGAAGGACCCGCGTGGTATTTTCACTACTTGGTTGATTAGATTGATTGATTCATTTTTGATTGGAATTCTCGTGATTGCATATTACTAATTTCGTTAATACAAAATATTAAATGAAGAATAAACGGTATACCAATTTGAGGTATACCGAAGGCAGCTAGATCTTTGAAAAGAACTACACAGGAGTTACAAATCCACAGAAATATGTTTCAGATAATTAGCTCAATCAATGTATCAAGTGATATTTACTTTTGTTAATGATATTCAATTAACTGTGGAGAGTTGAATTATTTTGACATGATAAAACTTATGAACGTGGATTCGATCGATTATGCCTTCCAGTTTTATAAGCTCCATACCCGTGCCCGTAGCTAAAATAGTTTGTGAGAACGTACAAACGACATGAGGTTCACATGCAGCCGAAGAGAGACAAGTGTGAGTACAGAGTTATCTGATTTGCTTTACTCAATCCATGTATACAAACGAGACTGATGAACATGCACGGAACACTATGTTCATTGGGTTGATGCGTTCTTTGATCTCGTGTGCATTGATCAGATAACTGCCTGAGTGAGGCTTCGATATATTGACATCCATAAGACGCAGAAAACTGTTTTTAATCCAGATCGCATCTTTCATATGCATTGCGTGCTTAGATGAGGTTGGTAGATTAAATCGAAGTGTTTTCCAACAGATAGAGATGCTCAATATAAACATCCATACATTTTGTCATAAATCATAGTTCCCTTTACAATGTCATTATTGCTTTAATTAAAAGGAAACTTCTTTGGACAATACTCCACACATCTATTCCAAGTTGAAGAGTAGTATAATTGTATTCTGTATCCTACATAACTGAGATGTATATTACTACGCAAAGAGTGGAATGGAAAATTTACCAATTCCTTTGTGGTCAGTAGTGTGTCTCCTGATTCCTAGCTGTTTGGGAAAATAATGATGAGTTACTGAGATTAATATGAACATATTTCCTATGACCCCTGTAAGCACATATGTGTGCAGAGGGGGTCGTGGCAGTTGTATCCCCTAATCACTCGGTAAATCTATGGTCGTGAGTTCAATCCCAGATATGCTTGTAAATGTTTCCAATTTGAGATGCTAGTCAAATCCATGGTTGCATGTATTTTCTACTTAATGAATATCAACTTACAATCATACATAGTATATAGCTGGTCTTGAGCGATAAGCAAAATGGCCTTTTCAATATAGCGTTTATCTGTTTCAGTTCGTAATGGCACTGGTTGGTCTATCCATGTAACATAGATACCAACTGTTCTCACTGTTTCAGGGGACAGCAGCTGCATGACAACACGACATGAAGTTCACTGACAGCTGGTGTGGGACATCGCCCATGGGAGTGTAGCGCTATCTTAGCGTGGTTTATTCAAAACATGAACATCAACGATATCTATGTACGTGAATGGAACACCATCATCGTTGGTTACGTTGAGTAGAAACATTCTTTGATCTCGTGTGCACTGATCACATATTCGCCCGCAGGAGATTATTGACATATATGAGGCTCAAGGGGCTTTTGACTTTCAGGTCTCATCATGTAACGTGACTTGCGTGTTCAGAAAAACGTCTTTGACTAAATCAAAAACATTCAAAGAAAGATAGATGGTTATACAAATCACTCGTGCTTTTCTCCGTCGTAATAGTAATGTCTTAATTCTATTATGCTTTAGTTAAAATGAAGCTCTTTTGGCATTTATTCTAAAACGAAGAGTAGTGGTTTGTATGACGTTTCTGCTCCATGGTTGATTTATAAATGAGATGTTTATATTTGAAGTGTCTGTTGTTCTTGTTATGTTCCGTGTCTCGTGGGACGGTGGGGTAGCTTAGTGGTTAAAGCGTTCGCTCGTTACGCCGAAGACCGAGGTTCTATTCCCCACATTTCTGGTATCCTCAGACATTAAACTCAGAGCATTTGTGTGGTGCTGACAGACTGGTATACGAACCCGCAGTCTATCTTTTCTATCATACCTAACGTTCCATCCACACCTGCGCCTTGTTGAATTATGGTACTCCCGGCAAATGAAGATCTACGGTCGTTGTTTGGAAATGTGCCATTCAAACTGTTAATTTTACTGTGGATCGTCAACACTTACTCAAATAACTTTGAAAAATGGTCTTATCGTTTTTTTAAACGGCGTTGCCCTCTATTAATTTCCTTTACCAAGATGTTCTTCTTTCGACCACATCATACTTCAAATGAGGAACGAGCGTGTCTGCCAAATTAGGGTACGTTACCTATTCTTCATTCTACTAACTCTCTGTAGCAAGTGGAGGTCTGGTTGTGGAAATTGATCTTCATGTCACCTCAAGTTTCAGGCAAGTGTTTATTTTGACAGAGGGGCTTTTAGCGAGGCCGTTTAAATTAAGAAAACCCTTAACAAAGTGTTTCATAAGACAGTTTGTCGCCGAACTGAGGAAGTTGTAAACATATGTGTTATATGCCTCTGACAAATAGTACAAAGGTACTGTAAGTCCCCATGGCCCCTAGTACGGTGATCTACCTTCAGTTGTTGGCGATCAATAGCCTGTTTTAATATTGTAACGTCATCTACAGTTGAACTATTTTAGATTTAATCACTAGTTTTAAATATATGTCTGTGATACGCGAGTTGCTTTACGGTCCTTCGTTGACAGGTGTTTATAATTTATATTTAATCATTATCAATCTATACCTTGTTTTAGTCGCGATATGGCTGAAATATTGCATATGTTACTTCAAATCTTAAATCACTCACTCACTCACAAATAGTAGACGTGGAGGAAATTTGTTAATTTGATAAAATAGTCAAACGCACTTGTTACTTAAAATCCCGTGTTTTTCTAGGTGATAAATGAACCTTTATTTTGTATATGTCGACGATAGAGGTGGGGCAGGCTACGCTGAAAATGTCGCCGTCTTCCAGTTTGTATCCTCAGTATTTGAAAGTGATTCATAGACACATTAGAATGAGATTCCTCAAGTTATGATTAACTACGTTTTTGGTTCACTTCAGTCATTACGAGCGATTTTAATATGGAAATGGACTTTGTCACTTTTATGAGAAGTGTTTTGGAGAAAAATGTTGGAAAAAATCCTGAAGACTTTTTATCAGAATGACTTTATAGAACTTTTATATTATTTCAGCTTGTCGTTTAGGTTCAGGTACTGGCATCTTTGTCAGATAAAGGTACGCGACCCTTTACCAAGGCATCGCACTGACATAAAACGTCCTCCCTCTGAACGAAAGGAAAAGTGCTAAACAAAAGTGAACTGACAAATTTGATGATAGGCCGAAGGAAATGAGAAAACGTTAGTGAGTGAGTGAGTTTAGTTTTACACCGATTCAGCAATATCCAGGCTATATGGCGGCGGTCTGTAACCAGTCTGGACCAGACAATCCAGCGATCAACAGCATGAGCATCGATCTGCGCAATTGGGAACCGATGACATGTGTCAACCAAATCAGCGAAACTGACCACCCGATCCCGTTAGTCGCCTCCCTCTTACGACAAGCATAGTCGCCTTTTATGGCAAGCACATGGGGTGCTGAAGACCTATTCTACGCCGGATCTTCACGGGTCTGAGAAACGTTAGGGAAGAGCAGTGGCGATATGATCAAAAGGAAGTATGTCAAAGACAATTACTGCCATAAATTCCCCGTTATTGCCCTGTTGCTGGCTTCATATTTTGTAATATGCCAGATATGATAAAGCAATATTCATTTCATGACATACACACAAGTCATTGAAGTGATTCAGTCTTTGGCGAAGATTAATGGAATCTAATATAGGTGACTTCATAAATTCGAAATATTTGTTTCATCCTAACAATGGTGAAAATATGTTGAAACTATAAAGCTCATGAACACAAATGACTGAATGAGCGGATAAAACTCCAATATATTTTTACCGGGTACAAATTGCATGCGTATTATACATGTTTACATTCCTGTGATAAAGATAACAATTGTATGATTGATTCAATAGGGTCACATTGACATTTCCTGTGAAAAGAAATGCAGAATTTCTTTTCACACAATATGTGATAATAAAAACACACAGATTTCAGCGGCCGTATTTATATGTCACAACTGTGTGTTTTGGGGTGAAATACATTATCAATTTTAAGAAATGAAGAGATTATGTATCAATATTCAGAGCTAGAGGTTTTGCATCAATATTCAGATGTATAAATGATTGATTACATAGAGTCATGGGTTTGGTGATTGAAAAATGTGTTTATCATAGAGTCTTCAAAGACTTTGAGTGAGTGAGTGAGTTAAGATTCAAAGTCACCTCGGCAATATTTCAACCATATGGTGACTAAAACTAGTTTTAAATTGATAATACATACATATAATTCATAAAACCCTGTCAACGAAAGACAATAAAATTACTAGATTATCAAAAAAAGTGTTAAAACTAGCTAGCAAATATCTTTAAAAGTAGAAAAGTATTTTTGGACAATACAATGTAAAAATGGGCTATTGATCGCCAACAACTGAAGATAGATCGCCATTCTAGGGATCATGGAGACTTAGAGTACTTTTACTACATGCATGGACCCTAGCTTGATTTACATCATACCTTCAGCCGCTAACGATTGTAGTCAAAAGCCTTCATTTGCTACAAGTCCTCCAGAGAAAAGTTAAAAACATGTACACATCAAAGATACTTATGTCGATGAATTTTGTCCCTACCTATTAGTCTTTGATACAAATTTTCTCTTCGCAAAGAGGGCCCTCCAGTGTCCAGCGCAAGGTAGAAATATGGATATAGTATAGCGTAAAACATCAGCATACTTTCGTGATAATGAGTCACGAACGTACATTTTGCCTACTCTCACTGTTAACAAGCTTTGCCATATTAGTCTCACTGGTTGAGGGGCGGGGTAGCCTGGTGGTTAAAGCGTTCGCCCATCTCACCGAAGACCGGGGATTGATTCCCCACATGGGTGTGAAGCCCATTTCTGGTGTCCCCCGCCCTGATATTGCCAGAATATTGCTAAAAAGCGGCGTAAAACTAACTCACAATCACTGATTCACAGTGGTAAATCAATACTTAAACAGAGGTGAAATAATAAACATTCCGTGGAATGCCTTATAGCTTACGTAGAGTGAGCGGAGATATCTGGTCAAATTGATTAATGTGATGTTAATCTCTGTAAATTGTCTTGTCGGCACTATGTCAGCAGATGCAAATAAGATCCTACTGAATCAGATTTAATCTTTTCCACTGACGCCAACAAGAACTGAAAAACCAAGTTGGCATTTCACAAATTGTACTTAATGTTACACGGGTAACAAGTTATACACGTTATACAATTTACTCTTGACTTATTAGTTAGGGGGCGGT